>JAVLVB010000535.1:505305-535871 GCA_032876305.1 Orestias chungarensis
GTGCTGGTGAAAGTGCCAATCACTCAGATTCCAGTAATCTTATCCGACCGACTAAAAGCCCACCTGATGGTTCTGGAGGACTATCCAAATCTCATCCCAATTGTTTTATATACAGTATTTTTCATACCATTCGATCATGTGTCGATGATTTACTTGAACAGAAATTTGGTTGTGGTTGAATGTGCTTTTGGTTAAGTTGGTAATATTTTACACGTGCGAATTATCGTTTCATTCTTCTAATTTTAAGGTTGTACCAGTTTACTGAAACCACGGAGTTCTCACTTACTTTTCTTTTTAGAGAGAGATGGTCAAGCATTATTGAAATGATTATTAAACTGATTATTGTACGATAATCATTAAAATTTTATTTACTTAAAATCTCTATCATTTTTTTCTCTTAACCCCATTTCTACCCCATTTTTCTTCCCCTCCAGGGGGTCTTTTGTTGGCTCATGCGGCAAATGTCGTCTGGTCCGGGAATCGAACCCCGAATTGAACCTGTCGCGTCGAGGACTCAAGGCCTCCAAATGTGGGTCGCGTTATCCCCTACGCCACCCAGCCAAATCATATGTGCAAAAATATGACCTACTTTTTCAAGATTTTTGTTTGTTTGCGAATGGAATTATTTACTTTGGATCGGCAAAAGAAAGTCCAGTACCCTGTGCGCTAAAAACTTAAAAGAGTGACCTTTTAACAATCACCATTTACAATATGCTTTGTAGTCATGGGCACATCTGCTAAGACATAAAAACATTTAGACTGTCCTGAACCATCTTTCCTAACCTTGAACACAGAGAAACCCCATTTTGATGACAATCCGAATAGTTATTTCAATAAAGGTTACCTACTGAGGTTACGTTTAACCGTGTTTCCAATATATTTGAGAGCCCAATCGCAATGCCAATTATGCTCCCGTTTTAACGAAGATATCAAAACATTTGTCTATACAATCAACAGTCTTCTGCCAAACTGCAATGTGTTCAAATTGTCATTGCGCATATAAAGCTAGAAAATGGTGTTTTATAAGAGAGTTAAATGTAGTTCTTCACAAAAACATAAGAAATCATATCCACAAGATAAAGCGGGAGGGAGGATGAATGAGGAGGAAAATCAAACGACGCCCTGCGGAGTGAAGAATTCCACTAAATCGTCAAGGCTTCACCTCCTGCATCCATCGCTCGGTCTCCTCTGGCGCTGCAAACAAACGACGGCAGCGCTGATGAGACCTTCACAGGCAAAAAGCCTCATCCATTATTCTGCAGTCAGAATGGGAGTTTAACTCTGCCCCTCTTACGGTAATAGGCATTCTGATAGTCGGATGGGAGTCTAAAGATCAGTTTTAAAATTCTGTTTAACTGAACTCTAAAAGCCTTTATGATATTCTGCTGAAGACTGTTTGAATTAAAGGATTTTATAACAGGTAGCTTTCAGGAGTCGACTCCTGGTGTGGTTCAGAGACAGGGGGGGAAACGTTATTTTCAAAAGCAGCTTTGCTTCGCCGCTTTCACTGAATATCAACACACACAAAAAACACACAGCCAGGAGCGCAATTTGTCTCAATTTGATTTAAAATAGATCACTGTGATGAAACAAATGAGTTCAGGGCTGGTGTGCGCTACCAAACCCAATGCATATTAAAGGATGGTTATATTTTACATTTGCATGGATACAAGAAATCAGGGGAAATGCAGGTGTAAAATGGCAAAGGTTTATTGAGAAATGATACATAAAAGTAACTAAATTTCAGACCACACATTCTAAGCTTCCCATTAACTCAGACAAAGAGCTTTATACAAAATATAAAACGCAAATCAGTAAAGGTTGATGCTAAGTAATGTGCTCATTCAAGGCTTTATTCTCGCTTTCTATGAAACTGTGCCACAGTGAGGACTAACAAAAGCTACCGCATGAAAACACGTGTCTTAAAAGTTCAAACTTTAAGCAATGCTTTTAACACCTAGGCTGTGAATAAGCACTCGTCCACACAGAGCAACCAAACTAACTGAAAAACATTTCTACACGGAAATTACCTTTCCTCACAGAGGCTGTGCATCAGGTTTACTTTCCTCCTCTGTGTACTTTTATTTAATGTGGCTAGATGAGTCATCCAAAATGCAATTTCAACAAAACAAAACTCACTTAACAAAAACATGGAAACTTAATGGCATCAGTAAACAAAGTCCTCATAGCACTACTGTCTGCTTTGAAACCTGGTTCTTCAGACCTGCAGACCTGAGTGCTTTACGGCTCAAACATGCCTGAAGAACAATCAAATAATTTCCTCAGACTGCTATTAAGTTTAGTAAAACTCTGGTAATTACCCATAAGCTGAAATTAGGCATTATGAAGCAAGGAAGCATCTAGGACAGGTGTGGTCCAAGTGAAATGAGGAAACAATAAGATCTTGTCAATGCTGAGTATAACTTGTAGGAAGTTTTACTGAAAGGTAGCTTTCAGTAAACAATGTTTTTTTTGTTATGTTTTTTAACGATACGAGTTATTTTGTAATGCAAACATTGCTATAGAAATTGTTTAAAAAAATAAAATAAAATACAAAGCTGGGATTAGACAGAGTCCAAATTGGGAAGACTTGCAGACAATCGTTTCTTTTTGCCCAAACAGACACAAATGTCGTCACTTTAGAAACTCATCGATAAGTTCTAATGCCGCGTTCAAACCGAACATCAAAAATGCATCCATCACCTCCAGTTGGACACGTGTGCACTTTAAAGTCAGAGTTGATGTCCTGTAGCTTCTGCACATACCTGGACAAGTAAATTGGACTCATAATGCATTTCTGTCTACAGCAAAGACTAAATGTCAGGAAACATCTTCTTTTCTATTGATTCTTTCTCTACAGGCAGCTGGAAGCTAGCGTCTGCTGTGAACCAGCTGGCAATGGACTGCAATACACACACACACGTCCGTCCGCCCACAAACACAACACAAAACACCTGCCGAGAGAGCAATGTGTTGTGTTGCTGATCAATAAAGATGGAAGCGAAGATTCACAGAGGTCACCTGTGCGTGTGCAAGTTTAAGAGTATGTGTGCTTAAGGCAGGAGCATGCTAAAAGGAGACAATACCAACTCTGAAAGATAGGGGGCATGTTACCACTTAACACAGCTGATGCACAAACAAAAGTTTGACACAGATGGAAAGAACATTTCATTCCATCTGTGCAGTAAATCAGCAAGATTATTGAAATAGGTGTGTTTTAACAGTGAAATCGCTTCTCAACAGCAAGGAACCTCCTCAAAGTCTTGCAGTCTGGTACCCATGCTCACCACAGAACTGAGACCTCCTTTGTTAGCATATGCAACCACATCCACATAAATATGCCCTTTGGAAGAACCAATGCTAGACATCAGTTCAGCATTCTGCATTGTTAAATAGAACATATTGAAGTGATTAAAGAGCTGGGTTGGACTGTTTGTTACAAAATTTTCTGGTTTAATAAATTACAAAAAGGACAGATTTGTGTTTCAAAAGGTTCATTTCCATTGAAGTAGACAGAAATCCCACGCGTGGTACCCCAAGGTTTCATCTTGGGGACCTTCTTGATATGTACACATCAGTGAAATAGAAGATCAGTTATTATGCAGATAACACACAGCTTCACATTACCAATTCTGCAAGTTTGCATGAACCTATTTAATTATCGACCAAGTACACAGAAAGACAATGTAGATATGCAATAACTTTCTCCAGCCGAACAGAAACCAAACTGATAATTACCAATTCGAGCTTCTTTCACCTTAAATATATTTTTAGCATTAAGGCAAAGATGTCCCAACAAGATCTTAAGAGATGTACCCAAACGTGTATCTTTGTTTGAGGTAATGACTAACAGTGCTTTCACAGGTATGCCTAAAAAGTGAATCAGGCCACTGTAGTTGCTCAAGAATTCTGCTTTTTTTAATATTCTCATTAAAACTATGAAAATAGAGCACGTCACCCAACATCTAAGGCCTTTATACTGGCTTCTTTTAGCCCAGTAAATTGACTTTAAGACACGTTTGGTTAGTTTATAAATCTATTAATTACTTGGCAGCAAAACATATTAAAATATCAGTTGCATCAACCTTCTGGTTCCAGTCTAGTCTGCATCTCCAGAATCAGAACCAAACATTAAGAAGCCGCATTCATTGTTCTTAGGTCCTCTAATCTGGACCAAAGCTTAGGAAAACTGCTGAAGCACAGAGTTTCTTCAATTCAAGGCTAAAAATCCAATTAGTTTAGAGTTGCCTTTAATTAGTAATAACTGGAACATAGACTAATTTTAGTCTGGGTTGCAACTTTCATTACTTCTGTTTATATTGCGACTGCAATATGATGTTATTTTTATGATTTGAATAAAACTTTGAACTACTTAATTGAACTACTTAGTAAACTCGACTTGATTCAGTAATTAAAGGCTGCACAACTCATTAATTTTACATATTCCAAGAACACATTTGTTTGGAGGTGTGGAAGTGTTGGACATCAGAAGTGAAGTGCAAATTTACCAAATCTAACAGAAAGGACCCCAAGATTTAATTATTTTGAATAGTTTTTACAAGTGGTAAAAGGCTCTGTAGTAGTGAATTATGTGCAAAAAAGGCTCACCACAGAGCAAACTTAAATTCCTTAATATGCTGTCTATTTGTTTAGTCTGCACATATTTAAATTCACAGAATAAATTCCCATAAAAAAGGTTTTGAGCTTAAATTCGATCCGGAGACTTCGTCATTATTACTTTTGTATTTGATGAACCCGTCAAATCGTTATTCTTCTGAAACTTTCAGCTCGATTCATACCGCTTTAAGTCTTTTGTCGCCTCACTTTTCCTTTATTTTTCAATTTGGAGCATGAAAAAGTTCTAAAATATAATTACATTTGCCCTTTAAACTCAAACTGTCACTTCAAGCTGTTTCCTTCATGTTGATCTCCCTTTATATTTCGGTCACGGTTGGGATGAATGACTCATCGTACAAGGTCTCAAAAAGAAAACGCTGCTTTTTAATGAGCGTGACCCAAAAAAGTTGTCAAAGATTAGATAACTGAACTGTATGCATTTTATACATACCTTTCACTACCACAAAAGTAGTGAAAGGTCTAGAAGTTCAACACTACGTTGTTGAGACTTATCATGGTAACCCGGCTTGATGGTGAAAACAGCTAATGGCATTACTTTTAGGCTCAGCAACTTGAAAGCATAATTCATCCAAAAAAAGATTATCTACATAAATTGGCAATTTCAATTTCAAGCAGCTTCCTGATAAATAAGTTTTCATATATTAATTAGGGGCAAGCTAATAAAGTTGAATCTACTTATGAACGCATTGTCCCGTAAATGCCATGTCCTGAAAGACTTCGTAGCTCCTCAGAAAACTATTTTAGTTGGCTATACTCTCTTTTTTATGAAAATAAGTGTTTAATTTCATGCTCAAAATTTAAACCAACACAAGCAAAATCCCCTCCTGGCTTTGTTTGCAGCCAGTTTTCATTATGTTGCATCACCAATAAGAAGATTTTAATCAAGACAGTGTTGAAACAAAAAGAGGCGAGAGCAAGGAGATGATCACAGAAAAGAAGAGAGGACCAAGTGAACACTGCTCAACCCAACCAGGTACATCCGACACATGACATTGCAGCGTCTCACAGAAGTGAGAGGGAACTGAATACATGCATGCAAACAACCTCCGATTCCCTTATTTTGATTTACTAGGCACGGCAACACCGTTCCACAATGTAAGAATGTGTATATCAAGATACTCTGACCTGTATGCAGGGAGTGATGCAACTTAAAGTGTCGCCTGACACCAGCAGTGGAACTCCTCTGTGCTTCTGAGGCTTAAAAGGCAGAGATGAAAAACCCTGCATTCCCTGTGAATGTTTTAATTTGTGATTTCACATTACTTACATTAAAACCCAAACATTGTTTCAAAGTAGAGCATGCAGTATATTGCTGTATTTCTGCTTTGAGTTTTTACTGTGGCTAATATTCATATAGAATGCCTCAATTTTTATTTTTATTTTTTTCAGAAATACATTGACCACATATCTTTTGCTCACTTTCACTCACAATCTTTTTATGAAAAAAAGTTTGCAGATTTTGGGTAATTCCCATTTGGTGTCGGGAACAACAAAAGCAGAATCACTTCTACTTTTTAAATATAGCTGTCCTAGCAAAAAAATGTTTACAGTAAATTACAATAATTTCTCCAAAGCAGCCAAAACTACCCAGATGGTTCCTTCTACATCACTAAAGAACTGCAAGAAAAAGAATCACTTCTGGCTATGGAAGTTAGTGGGTCATTGTATACCTTTAAACTGTTAGAGAATCAGTAGAATACTTTGGACAAATACACGAAACATCATATCCCAACATGTATTTGAACAACACCACAAAAAAAGCTGCTGTTATGCATTGTCATTGTTACTATGCAGCACAAGCCTTTCTATAAACACTGCCTTACTGTTTATATTGGGGGCCAGAGTTAATCACAAAACTCTACAGTTATACAGGATTTTACTGATACTTCAGCACAAAGACCAACAGAGCTGATGTTTTTAGACTCTTTAGCATATTAGATTAGCAATTAGTGTGGGGAGCATTACTTGGAGGATTCATAGCTTGCATTCCCTGCAGACTTCACCTGAACTGCATTTGTCATGACATGCTCAGCTTCCTTTCATCCGCTTCCGTCCAACTCCCCATTTCCCGATTTCAAAGTAGCAGCCCTAAGAAACAGACCACACGCCACCTCAGGAAAATACAATTTTCCTTTCCAGAAGCTTCCTACATCTCTCATTTTAATTACCCAACTTGAAAGCTAACCAAGTCTGCCTTCTGCAGTAAAAAACATCCACACAAAAGAACTTTAGTTGTCTGCATGGTACGTTTACTAATCGGGGGAAAAAATGCTCACTACCAGATGACTGATTAAGGCTGAGGAAATTGGAAGTTTAGTCAACAGTTTTGTCTATACTATACTATACTATACTATAAAAGCAGCATGAGTTTATGCTACACTATTAGGGCTGCAACAATTCGTCGACGAAGAGAGCCACCATGGACTCCTTTCTACAAAAGAAGCAGATGTGCACCCCGCACCAGGCGACTGCCCTCACTGAGTCATTATTACAGATGCTGATCTATTATATGAGGCCGCTCTCTGTGCTCGATGGTGTCAGGTTTCAACGGATGATAGCCCAGTTAAAGAGTATGTGCTTACTACTTGAATTTGCATCTACAAAGTCAGTGGTTAAAACCGTCAGATTTCAGACTGTTAAGAATTGTAAAGTTGTTTTGCAGTTGACCTCTGAACGTACCTCACAAAATGCACTTTGTTTTATTTACCATTTTGCTGCTGCTTGGTTTACAGGATGTTTAATTGATTTAATTAATAGTTTTTTTATAAAACCCCCTTTGCCTGTCCTTACAAAAATGGACAGAGATTTATTAATTTTTGGATTAACGTCTATACTGACTGAGAATTGGGCCTAACTGGTTTCAGATAAGACATTTTTATTTACTTTTTGTATAAATCAGCAGCAAAGTTGAATAAAAGATGCATATTTCATTGGAGTAACCATCTTTCTTGTGTTTATTATCCTTTGCCACATAACTAAAGCAATTTCATGCTAAATTTAAGAAAAAATGAATACTTATCTGATTAGTCGACCAATAATTTCAATAGTTGGTGACTGGTTGACCAATAAAAGAGTTGTTAGTTGCAGCCCTATACACTATACTATCCAAAATAAAGATAAAACTCTTAAACCTGCAAAACATGGCTTTGTTCAAAACCATGTTAGAAACAATTGTATATTTGTAGTTTTAAAGACCAAAACCTTGCTGTATGTTTGTGAACTACTGCCAGTCTCAATAGTAGTAGGGCATCACTGCTGCCTAGGGGCAAGAAGCTTGTGTTTAAATGATGGCCGCTGTTTGTGGAGACTGTGCATTTATGGGATTTTCCCTGAATCTTTCGGTTTCAGGTCAAGTCCAAAAAACATGCATGTGATCTCCTATTCTAAATATTCTAGGAGGTGTGAGTGTGTGGAAGAATTTGTGTTTTGTGTTCCACCGTGGCCCTTCTTTCATGTATCAATGGAGACAGGCACCAATAGGATGGACAGGATAGAACTCATACAGGTGACAAATAATACTTGGCACTGGAACAATTCTTTAAATGGATGTATAAAACGTTTCATTTGAGGAATAGATAATCAAGTCTAAGTGGTTTACATTCCTGATGCATGATTTAAAATTGTTCCTTGACACCATCCAACTGATTTAAAGAAATCACTTATTAAGTGTGCCAAACCTAACCTGCATCTAAAACATGCAGGAGTCTTGGCACCAATGAGAAAGGTTGGGACCACTAACCTACTCCACACAGCCTCAATAAATATACTCTTAGCTGCCAAGTTCCTGTGGGCAATTTGTTAATTTCAAACAATTACAAAAAGCTTAATGTGCTCAGACTCAGAATTTTGTATTTTAAAAAACGGATGGCGGACGTCAACCGTTTTTCTTAAACCACTGTGCCTAAAGTGAGAAAAACTAAGCAAACAGATTATGAGTAGACAAAATAGTGTAGGAGCTCTGGCAACAGTGAGCCTTAATTTAGAGGAGAAAATCTAAGAAGCCTAAGGTTTTCCAGCAGATGAAAAAAAAAAAAGTGACAGAAGCCTACCCATGTTTAGTCTGCAAGAAATCAAATGAGATATTAGCAACTAAGCAGGAGAGCAGAGGATCGGATTGGAGACAAAGCAAAAGTCCTGGTGAGATTAACTTGGGAACTTTAATTGGAGAGAAGGTCACACGTCTCCTGAGTCTCAACACACACTAATGAGCTGTTAGCTGATTAACAAGCTATGTGTAAGAGAGAAACAAAGAGTCACATGAGGACTGAGGAGGTCCTAAAGTCACCAAAACTAGAATGAAAAAAATGTTTCTGAAATCGAGACGAATTCCTTGTACCTCACAGCTGACCTTTCTTTCACGAGACTTTTCTTGGGCACTAAAGACTTCAGAGCTCCCCTATTATTCCAGCTTTAAACATGGAAGTTAAAAGAAGCATGGAGGGTAGGTCAGACAGCGTTCAACTAGACCTTTAGGAACAGAATAAAGCCTCTTTGACGTCATTTAAAAGTTTAACCTATTCTAAAAGAACAAATAAAGGAACCACAAATTAACAAAGAGTTACATAATAGACAGTTACACCCTACCATCTTCTATCAACTAGACCCTTAAGATGTAACCATTTACAAAAAGATATGTGATTTGTTGCATGTGGCAATTCCAAAGACAAAATCAAAAACACATCCTTATCAGTTGAACTTCTTGTTACCTGGCCTGTGTAGAGCTGAATAACTGGTTCAGAGAATTCAGCTTACTGATTCAGGTGCACTGCAGCCGAGATGCATCTAAACATTGCAGGAGGGAACCTCAAGAGAACTGGACTTGGGCATCCGTGAGCTAGGCAATAAGTGGTGGTGGTCGTGCTACTCCCGTGTGGTGTTTAATACACAGAAGCAAGCATGATTTTCACAAATCCCACTTCACCAACTTAATCATTCCATGAAGCTCTTGCCTGTTACTGAAATCTAGGATGTATTTGGTGCTGCTGTATCAGCAGCTTATCTAGATTCTTTTGCCAAAGCCGTCTCCCATCAACCTAGAAAATAGGAGTGGTTTTACATTCGGCTTCCTAAGATCCACCTTTGCTAACTGTTGTGCTCACACAAGAGAGGGACAACAATTAGCCACCAATACATATTTTTTTTTTTTTTGCATTTAACCACTTTAATGATACATTCATAAGCAGAGATTGCATAGTACAGGTGACTTATTTAGTCTGACCACCAATCAAAATGTAATTACCAACCGAAACAGAAACAATGAACTATGAAGCTTCTGAAAGCTTTTTTTTTTAGCAAATCACTACTTACTTATGGTGTGTAACGTCTGAAGGAGAGCCATAACTCATCCCTGCAATTAAAGATTAACTAATGACACCATTTGGGCTGCAGAGCCTACTGAAAAAATTTTTTTTTTTTTTTTCAGTGAGGAACACATTTGCTATATAAATCCCAGTTTATAAAGTTGAAGGGAAGGGTTGTAAAAACAAAACAGAAGAGTCTCTGGGCAAGAATAATGCAGCAACGCACTGTAAACAATTATATAAAAAAAAAACAGATACATGTCTGTAGTTAGCACTTCCCCACATATCACTTTCAATATTTTAAATGAGTTACTACTACCAAAATTTTTACTCTTCATTTGTCATTCAGCCACACATTTTTAGTAACTAGTACAATTGGCTTTTGAAGAATGTATGAGAGTAAATAATGGTGTGTCCTTTTATACAATAAAGACCTTATTTTACAGTTCAACTGTATATGTATTGGATATTTACTCAAACTGTCAGGGAACTCTAACTCCTTTCCTCTCCTTTTAACATACAATCCAAGCAGTTTTTATTGCATTAAAAAAAGAAATGTTTTTTTTTTTTTTGCTAGGGAGAAATATCCAAACACAAATTCAATGGGACCAAAGCAGTTTATCATCTAAAAAGGACAAAGACAGTAGCACCAGGAGCCTTTGTAATAGGAGCATTTTATCTGTCAGGGGCAGCATCACATATGATTACAGTCCTATATTATAGTGGCGAGGTCCGACAGTAAAGCCCAGCCTCGGGACCAGCGTCGTATTTTCAAGCCGTTTACAGCAACAATTTGTCCTTCACGCCTCATTCTCTGGACCATCCAAGGCCGAGATGCCCGTCTGCCTCCTGCGGGTTTATGGATCAACAATCCACCTTTGAGGCCGTCTTAAATGCACCTGTTACTCATCCGGATCTGCTCGCCAACCGAGGTGGGCAGTTTTACGGAGCAATCCACTAAATATGTCACATTCCATCTCCCTGTCCTGCAGTCAGACTGCCACCTTGCTGTCATCTATGTATGGGTGAAAACTACAGACAACGTAACGGTAAGGAGGGATGGGAAAAAAGAAAAAGATTTGAAAATCTGTATTCTGATACAAAAGACACACGCTCCAAATCAAAGATTTTGCTTTCAGTGTAATGTCTGTTAAATAAATTGAATTAATTCACAGATATGCCTAGATTTTATATAGTGAACATCCTAACTAAAGTTTGGAAGAAACTAATCACGTAGGGTATAAAAAATTGATTTCCCACCCTTTGGAAATTTACATTAAAATCATTTCAAAAAACAGATTTCCAGCACACTGGTCAACAGCTTTAGTCAGATCAACACGCATTTTTGCAGCTGCACTTTCCAAAGGAAGTAGGCCCACTCAGTTAATGCTCAGCACATAGCTTATTACTTTGCTTTTCTGACGCTTGCCTATTTAGCCGTCTTGGCTTCAACAACCTAGTCGAGTGCAACACTTAACTCTCCCTGCCACAGTGATGGCATATTATGCCAGAGAAGGCTACTAATGATAAGGGGCTCATTCCTTTCAAACTCATTTTCCACATTTTCCTCCTTAGAAATATAAAGCAGCGGATATACAACTGAAGACAATTTCGTGACAACCAGCATACGTAAATAGTGAAATTTAATCTTTTTACACGTTCATGGCAAAACAGATCCTTTATGAGCAAGAACGTGCAATTTAGTGACTTCTTACTGGCACTGGTGAATAAATGCGTTTATGACCACGTTAACTGTTGTCATAAGGGGCCTGTTAACATTTTAAAACGTTTAACCTTGAACAAATTAGTGCTACAAAAGGGCAATGATGCATATAAGCCAAATTTTCATGGCTCTTTTTGGCGGGCCATTTAGAGACAGTGGCCATCCAAGTGGTCAAGTAAATAATTATTTGGATCGAACAGGGTTTATTCAATAAACACGTTCAAAAAGTCCAAAATTAATTACATTTGCTTAAATTAAGACTATTTTCCGTTGAGACACTACACAAAGCAATACAAATAAAAAACAGCCTCTGTCAAGACCCAACAATTTCTGCAAAGTCAACAAAACATGCAAAATTAATAAGCTTACAATCAGCAGTTTTTATCTTTAAATGATCAATAATGCAACGCGTTACAGTAGTTACTACTGTCATTTTAGATTATTTCTTAGGGAGAACTTGAGCAGAGCAGCCTTTTTTGTTGTGACACCATCTTTGATAGTACACAGCCTGAGCTGGCATCAGGACGCGCTCAAACCAAAATCTGCCATCACTTGCCATCTTGTTTGATGAACCTCAGACTTCTGTCTCACGCCGATTCTTTAACTCATGTGGAAAAGTTTCTTTTTAGAGGTGAAAAAAAAGCAAAGGAAATCAACATTTGGAAAATGATGCACCCCTTGACAATAAGTTATTATTTGTGGCTGATTATGTATCCTGTAGTCAGCCCCTGCTACATCAAAACACACACAAACACCGGATTAGAACAAAAGGCGAGTCCCGCGGCACAGATTTGCAGAGAACATAATAGCTGATGACATGCTGCAGTTTGGAGGCTTTCAAAGCGACGCGGCTAATCTCCCTGCACTGGAATAACATTATTTTCTCCGCTTCCTTCTCCTCGCCGCCCGCCCACCGGGGACTCGCAGGTTATTGTGTCCAAACGCACCCCAAGGTTAACCCACACAATGAATGGGCAGCAGCGAGCTGCACAGCCGGTTGATCGCGCTGCCCTGCTGATGGATTTTGATGAGGCAGGTGATCATTCAGAATGGGGTTCAAACAAAACAAATACATTTCAGATTGTAGCGCCTTCAAACCGAACAATAAAGCACAGAAGCTAGACTGGAAGGGAGATATAAAAGGGCGGGGGGAGAAGGAGACTACAAAAAAAAAAAAAGTGGTTTTTTTTGGTGTCAATCCGGGTTTATATTGTGTGTTTAACAAAGAAACGTCTGTTCTTGGAACTCAAAGTGAGGACAGCCCAGAAAAACAATATTAATCTTGAACAATGGGAGGGGGAAAAAACAGCAATAAACATCTGAATCTCAAATTTCCGATACCGTTACACACAATGTTTTGCTTTTTTTCCTTAATGCACAGGTTCTGAAACAACTGAACAACCTCAGTCCAAAACTCAAACTTAACTAGCAGTAACTGGTGTAATGCAATGAGCAGAATCAGTATTGATGGTAAAACAACACCAGAACGGTAAATATTGAACATAATGACCTAATTCCTACATTATTTAGAATGCTGATAAAATAAGAAAACACTATAGAATTTGTTCCAAATAATCTCGCTACAAAGTCATGACAAAACAGACAGACCCTCGGAAACAGGAATAGTTTTCTAAAAGTGAAACTAACCAATTATCCACCCTGATACGAAACATTTCATCGTAATTGTATTTAATTATGTTTGGGGCCTAGCAGCTTCGTCAACATCCCGCTGTGTTGTGCACAAGTCTGTAGTCAGATGAAAACAGACAAGCCACGTCATTTTTGGAGTTGAGCCCATCAGATACGGTGGGAACTATTTAGCAGCATCAATTTAAGATCTTTTTGTTATCTTAGCTTATAGGTTTGTCTCCCCGATGCATCAGAAGCTATTGGCCTTAACCCTCGATTTGTTTTTGCTCTAGTTTTGGCTCTCTGAGGAAAATCCTATAGCAAGTGTTAACAGGAAACCATGTAGCTGTTTCTTTAAAGACTTTATGGGCTTGGGGAAAAAAAACACTAGTTTAGATTGAAAAACCAGGAGGGTTGATGTACATCTATGTGACATGCCAACAAGTTACACCTACTTTGACTATCCATTTAAAAACAAAAACAAGCACATACAGTGATGGCCAAAAGTATTCGCACCCTTGCAATTCTGTCAGATAATACTCAATTTCATCCAGAAAATGAGTGCAATCACAAATGCTTTGGTATTAATATATTCATTTATATTGCTTGCAATGAAAAAACACAAAAGGGAATGAAAAAAAAGTCAAATAAATTATCATTTTACACAAAACTCCAAAAAGGGGCTGGACAAAAGTATTGGCACCCTCAGCCTAATACTTGGTAGCACAACCTTTAGACAAACTAACTGCGAACAACTGCTTCTGGTTACCATCAATGACTTTCTTACTATGTCCTGCTGGAATTTTAGACCATTCTTCTTTGGCAAACTGGTCCAGGTCCCTGAGATTTGAAGGGTGCCTTTTCCAAACTGCCATTTTGAGATCTCTCCACAGGTGTTCTATGGGATTCAGGTCTGGACTCATTGCTGGCCACTTTAGAAGTCTCCAGTGCTTTCTCTTAAACAATTTTCTAGTGCTTGTGAAGTGTTTTTTGGATCATTGTCCTGCTGGAAGACCCATGACCTCTGAGGGAGACCCAGCTTTCTCACCCTTGGCCCTACATAATGCTGCAAAATTTGTTGGTAGTCTTCAGACTTCATAATGCCATGCACACGGTCAAGCAGTCCAGTGCTAGAGGCAGTAAAACAACCCCAAAACATCAGGGAACCTCCGCCATGTTTGACTGTAGGGACCGTTTTTTTCCCCCCTTTAAACTCTATGTTGATGCCTTTTCCCACAAAGCTCGACTTTTCATCTGACCAGAGAACAGTCTTCCAAAACGTTTTTTGCTTTCTCAGGTAAGTTTTGGCAAACTCCAGCCTGGCTTTTCTATGTCTGGGTCAGAAGTGGGGTCTTCCTGGGTATCCTACCATAGAGTCCCTACGGGTTGACACTGTTGTACCCATGGACTGCAGGGCAGCTTGAACTTGTTCGGATGTTAGTCGAGGTTCTTTATCCACCATCCGCACAATCTTTCGTTGAATTCTCTCATCAAGTTTTCTTTTCCGTCCACATCTAGGGAGGTTAGCCACAGTGCCATGGGCTTTAAACGTCTTGACACATCGCACGGTACACACAGGAACATTCAGGTCTTTGGAGTAGGACTTGTAGCCTTGAGATTGCCCATGCTTCCTCACAATTTTGCTTCTCAAGTCCTCAGACAGTTCTTTGGTCTTCTTTCTTTTCTCCATGCTCAATGTGGTACACACAAGGACACAGGACAGAGGTTGATTCAACTTTATTCCATTTCAACTGGCTGCAAGTGTGATTTAGTTATTGCCACCACCTGTTTTGTGCCACAGGTAAGTAACAGGTGCTGTTAATTACACAAATTACAGAAGAATCACATGATTTTGTGCCAATACTTTTGTCCACCCCCTTTATGTTTGGTGTGGAATTATATCCAATTTGGCTTTTTGACAATTATTTATGCGGATTTCCATTAAAGACAAATTAAAAGAACATTTTAATATCAAAACATTTGTAATTGCAACCATTTTCTGGGAGAAATGGAGCATTATCTGATATAATTGCAGGGGTGCCAGTACTTTTGGCCAGCACTGTAGCTCTCACAGAATTTGCAAAGATTGTCCCTTGAAAGTACAACCCCTAATACAATGAATCGATTTAAACACGACCGAAAAACTCCAGCAACCACTGGTGCAACAGACCGTTTCATAACCATCACTTCTGTATCTCCTGCTTCAGCCTCCCATTACTCTGCACACCCAGATATGATCAGCTCATAAACATTTATGTCCGGCTTTTAAATAAGATACCACCGGCAGTCGTTCTCCTTGTATAATAGCGGTAAATGTGTATTTAACCTCCATTAGACCCCATCTCCTCCCACATATATTAACTTGTTTGCGTTCGCTGACAGATTCCAGTCTGTGCCCGACATGCAGCAGTAACTCTGCGTGCGGAATTAGGCCTCCGCAGCTCCACTTCGACTCCCATGCCAAAAAACATCAACGCTGACATCATCAATTCAATATTGCGCTCATGAGGGACGGCTAATAGGTGGAACTGTGTCCTTCCCGGAGCGACGGGTGGACTTGAGTTTTAATTTTTGAACGAAACGGGGAAAAACATAAAAGGAAAGGGAGATGACCTTCAGAGGAGCCGCTCTTTTACCTTCATTGGTAACAGAAATTAACTGCTAATACTCATCAATCTGCATGCAGCTTGGCGAATGAGAGCCCGAAGGACGCCAATTAAGGACAATTTAGGAATGTTACTCTGAATTCTTACCCTTTCATTGCCACGCAGTGCATAAACAGTGAGACCTATCTTATTGGGGATATATTTAACATGTATATTTAATATGTTCTTCAATGAAAGTTTTGCAGACTTTTGTACTTTGGTCTTGTCTCTCAGCTTCACATTAAGATTTTTTTTTTTTTAAATGCATTTATTTTTGCTATGTTTTGATGTGAAATTAAAAGACTCTGTAACCATTAGGTCTTGCTATTGTAACATAAATACTACGAGAACCTATTCTCTTAGAATGAGCCAGAGATTATTAACTCATTTTTGGAGAAAATATTGATTTCCTGTTTATTTTTAATAAAATCTTTACATCCAAGGACACATTAATGCCATTCTTCAGAATTCGACCACAGACATTTATTTGAGTCACTTTAAAGCTCGTTTGTTTCGTTTTAAATGTTCTAAACAAACCAAGTATGTTGCTTAATAGAAGCTTAGGGGTTCCTTTGCTGAACGTGAAGTAACTGTTGATCCAGGAGGTGGAGAAGTCGAACCAAAATTTTCAGGATTCTCCCTCAGGCTATAAACCCAATGGGTTAAGAATGAAGACAGTGTTGCAGAGCTGTAACTTCCAGGAGAAATCCCACTGAGATAAACTATTTAAAGAAAGCAGATAAGCCCTACAACTAAATGATTTAAAAATTGTGTATATATATATATATATATATATATATATATATATATATGAAATTGCAAAGCATGGGGTGCAGGGTGAAGCCCCTGAACACGTCAGGGTTCACAAATGAGCTCTTATATGCATGATATTCCCTCTACGCGCCCGAAATCCTATCCAATCATGTCTGTTTCACTATAGAGGCCATAAGAAATATTGATCAGGTGATCGACTGGTCCCTTCAGAAGACTGAAGTCCCCAGTGGATGAATTATTCATTCGCCTAAACGTGGCTGGCGGCTGTGCGCTGCCAGGTACCTGGAACCCGAACAAGAGGAACTCTGGACTCAAATGCCACCTCTGCTGAGCCGAGAGGGGGACTCAAACTAACTAACACGCATCCACGTCTGTCACACCAATTACCGACAATGCACCTTTAATACCGAGGGGGAAAGACAAAGGCAACCACCCGAAACGCAGCATTTTAAAAGGGGATTTGGCTTCCAAGCAAACAGACGCGCCAGCAGCCTCAGTGGACACTGGTGAGCCCGGAGTTGAACCCACGACCGAAGCTGCGTGGAGAGCAACAAGACGAACGTGTTTCTGAGGTGGGTTCATTAATGTAGCTGCCCCCGCGCGCGCGCGCACACACACACACACACACACACGCACACGTCCAGCTGACTGACAGCTGTCAATCAGAGCTGCGAGACTCGCACGCGCTTAGTGATAAAACTACGAGGATAAACAGACGGTCACGTTAAGAGTCAACTATTTAAATGTGTTTATCGCGCAAATACACACTCAAAGCGGGCATCCACGCGCGTACGCGCACACACACTCAGAGTGGGGAGCTAAGAAACAGCTTTTCCTGCAAGAAAGCGCAATAAAAACTAGAAGAAACACACCTTTCCGGGGATGCATGTTTCCAAACACTCCTTTAAGTCGGTGCAGCAAGAATGTTACCATTAATCCAAAGCCTTTCTGCTTATTTCCCAAAAAAAACAAAACACCTAAACGGGACCGAGTCGATAGGTGAATCCTTCCCCAGCAAGAGATTAGGTCAAATAAATCCACCGGGAGAGCAAGCTCACGCAGAGCCGGGGAAGAGGTGCGCCAACTCCGGGTCAAACCACACAATGAAGCGTCTTTCAGCAGCCCCAGAGCCACGCCCTCCTCATTATCATAATAGATTGCCTGCAGCCAATCAGAGAGCGGGACTCAGCGTGCCTCTTGCTCAATTTAAAGTCACTTTATATAGAACTGGTTTTAAACAAAACGGGTCTTAACTTTTGTAAGTAAGAGACAATTAAACGTATAAATTTCATATTAAATAAACCTTTAAAATCTAGAGTAATTGATGAGGTGATTTCTAAATATCTGTATTTAAAGGAGGAGAGGGCTGGAGGTCTTTTGTTTGTGTTTGTGGATCAGTGAACTTGAAATAAGGTACCCATAAATGTGAAAATTAAATTTAACACCATATTTATGTGTTATTCCAAAACGATATAGGCTAGTTAATAAAATATGTTGCAATTTTTTTGTTTTTGTTTTTTTGTTTAATTTAGTTTTTTTAATGAGACTCTCATTCTGCTATTAATTATTAAATCATTGAACAAAACAGATCAGTCTGATAAAAAAAAAAAACTAATTAGATTTGAACATAAAGCTTTATTTTCAATGTAGTGTCAAATCATGCAGAAAAATTAATCCAGCTGACTTGAGAAGAAATGGTGCAATAGATATTTTTACAGCACTTTAATGTGTATTAATAATGCATTTATTAACTTTGCTTGTTTGGTATGTACAGTTCTGAAGCTTATTTGCGTATTGTGAGTGCTGTTATCAAGCCTCCCACCAATCAAACATTTTCCAGGAACACACAATATGGTGTTTGGAGAATGGCTGCACCGACCCAAGACAAATAGATGAATAGGTGAGTCATACTTACGTATAGGATTTGTTATTGCAACAAAGACCAGTTGAGTCTAATTAGCTAAAGGTTTTGATGATGACCATAAAAAGGAGGAGCATGAAAATGACAAGTAGGACCTTGTTAATTGCAAGAATTACTGAATTTGTTTGAAAAGTTTATATTGGATTACATTTCTACCCCAAGTTTGGCCTATTAAAAAGCTTTGTTATCACAAAATCCCGCAATGTGTAAGAATGCCAGTCAGTAAAATGTCATTAAACAGATTACACTCTCCATAACACCCCTACTTTTATGAGATCTGCAGCAACTTGCTTCAAACAATGAAGAACAGTCTGCTCTGTCCCTTTTCTGTGTTGGCTTCACTTCAACAATTTCCAACCACAACTAATAAAATATGACATTTAAGATCATATTACATCAGCCAAATAAAAATGTGCATCTTTATTTTAAACATATCAGCTTAATGAAAAGTATGTTGGTTCGAAGCTGTTTTTTTTTCTGTAATCTGTCAATAAACCTAATCAACACGTTTACACAGATTTGTAGATTATTAAAGCATAGAACACATGAACAAAAGTGCAAATGAGCATAGAAAGCCAACTTAATGTATAAAATCTGCTAATGCTTATCATTTGGGTGTTGGGACTACATTAATGAACCCACATTAGAAACACGTTCGTCTTGTTGCTCTCCACTCAGCTTCGGTCGTGGGTTCAAGTCCGGGCTCACCAGTGTCCACTGAGGCTGCTGGCTCCGGGCGCGTCTGTTTGCTTGGAAGCCAAATCCCCTTTTAAAATGCCCCCTCGGGACATTATGACTGAACTACAAAAAAAAAGGTGTTTTTTTAAATAATTTTTAAATCCCAAAATGCACTGTGTTAATCTGGTCAGTTCAGCAGAAAAAGAAAGAGTCTTGTTAGAGTTTGACCTTAAGCTTAATTGACCTTTTAAGTTGAACCAAGATTTTCTGTTAGCAAAGGTTATGCTTTGTGGTTATCAACACTCTCAGCTCTCTCCATGTACTGTAGTGTCTGTAACAGTTAAAGGATAATCATATCTTTGCTTTAAATCTGAACACATATTCACTGATTTTGTGAATTTACAAGCTTCTGTATCTGCTGTCTGTCTAAGGTGTGATCTTACAGATTAAACAAGGTCAGGTTTTGAAGCTTAACAGTTTCAACGCCTTATGTTGGCGACAACTCAAACAAAATGACTCCCTTTCATCACTTGTCACATGATGGAGTCAGGAAGGCACGCAACCCTCCTCTACTCACTGAGGCCTTAAACAAGCCTATAAGAGGCCTGCTATGCCCCAAAAGTAATAATTTGACTGTTGAACCAACAGCCGGTGCCCTTGCTCTGAAGAAAGAGCAAAATGTCCCAGCAGAAGGAATCGCTGCTGACTTACTGTTCCAGACCACAGCTGAGGACGCCCCATGTTCCAAGCTAAAGTGTGCTAGAAGAGGTGCTATCTTGGTGATAACTACCTGTTTTCAGAGCACCATAGACCGACCCTGTGTAACCACTGCTAGTTTTACCCACTAGCCTATTGGAGATAAAAACAAATAATTTACACAGGGGTCCTTTTTGTGGCCAGAGTTAAAAATAGTTTAGGATTAAAGATTTGAATATTTTTTAATTGTGTACTTTTACAAATTGTTGGTCTTCTCAAGATTCTTTATACTTAGGCGATGGAGCAAGGGTAATATCGTTTCATAAGGTTACTGACGGAGTGATTTTACCCAGACAACATTGGTTTATTCTATCTTACCAGTTTTACTTGCCTCTTTTGCCAGTGAGCTACATGAAACAGTCATAACATGTCAGGAAGTTCCCTTTTCTCAAAAGCTTAATCCAGCCAAGCTAAATGATAACCATCAATATAATAAATGATAACCATCAATATAAAGCAGTGTTTTTCAACCTTTTTTGAGCCAAGGTACATTGTTTTCATTGAAAGAATTACGAGGCACACCACCAACCAAAAATTTAAACAAATGAAACTCTATAGTCGCATATATTAAATTTATAGTAATTCTTGTGTGTCTTTAATTTGAATCAAATAAACATGTATTTTTTTAAATCATATTTTATATCTCTTATTTCAAATTGCACTTAACATGTCCACTTCAGAAATACTCAACAATTATCCAATTTCACCAAGATAATTTCCACGGCACACCTGACGATCACCCACACTGGTTGAAAAACACTGATATAAAGGATATGAACACATGTTGGACTTAAATGTTTGTTTAAAAGCTCACAAAACTACCGCTCATACGTTAATTTAAGCAGCCATCTTAGTACAGCGAAAAACTAAAATTAGATCCAACGATTTAGGTGACTGATCAATAGATTAGGAATCAACTGTCTAATAGGTCATTAACTTCTAATTCAGAAAACTCTTTAATAAAACATAACTTGCTTGACATAATGTTTTATTTTCATCTCTGGGTAATTAAACACATGCCAGTTGTACTATATATCATTCTATGATCTATTTCATGTTTTTTAGCAGTCACGGCTAAAACTGAGCTGTGATATCATTACAAAATTTGATTGGGTATATTTCACATTTTAATTTTTTCCCGTTATTACAGCATAAACCCATGCAGAAATATATTCAATAACATGCCTGAGGCTGAAGAATTTGATGATTTTTTTCCTAATCATCAGGAGGTGCCCAGACTTGGTCATTTGATCGGTCTTTGTTAGTAAATAACTAAATTATTGATGAAGGCAATTATTTGATATTGTGTTGCACACCACTGCCTAACATAGCAAATTAATACAAGTTTTGGAATGGAAACATCATATGGTGTGTTCCGTTTACCTTGGATGTTTAAAAACTGAGATGGGAATGTCACACCTGAGTAAACAGCATTCCTATTAAGAAAGAACGGCCATTGTTTTATTCTCTCTTTTGGACAACAGATAAACACATTCTAACATGAAACTCTTCTGCAAATTATTTTTGAGCCATTTTGTTGTTTTTGAACAGCCTAGTGTTGATGATGTGAGGAGCAACCGCATTGGATCCCGAAGACTGTTTTAGAAAAACGTCTCAACTTCCTGAGTCGGAAGTCTGAATTTAGTAGGGTGCTCCAGTTAATTCCATCCAATTTAGAAGTCTGAATTTCCAAATTCCAACTACAAGTACAACACAACAACATCCTCCAGCATCTGGTAGACTTCATAAAATGCTAAGTCGTATGAATTTTAGAAATATACTAAGACATTGACAGTGATTTTATGTCAAAAGCTCTATGATAGATTTATCCCCCCAAAAAAACATTGAGGTTCACATTACCAATTTTCTCCATTGTACAATAAAGTCTGAGCTCCGTTAAAGGGAGACGTCTAATTTCTACTGTGCTTGCTAGCTATGTAACTGCTGAGACTGGTATCAGTAATATGGAGAGGTCTGTCTACTCCAGAGTGCTCCACACTGTTGTAAAAGGATTTCCTAGAGGAAACTTCAATTAAATTTCCGGCTGACCAACTGAATTTATTTCTCAGCAGGATAATTAAAGTCAAGTAAAAGGAAAAAAACCAAAGGAGCTATTGCAAATGCAGCACCTAGATTAGAAAGCAAATCCCCTCTGCTGCATCTTTGTCCATTTATCCATCTGTCATCCTCCTCTTCCTCCCTCTCATTTCTCTCAGAAAATACAAGCGATGCCAATATCTGGGGAAATAAGTTTCCATTTTTTCTCTGTGCTAATATTTCTGTGTGCCTGTTTAAACTACAGTCTCCGCAGGTTCCCTTCCGTCCTCCCTCCCAAACACAACACTCACCCACATTTTCACTGACATGCAAGGAAACAGGAAACATGGAGGAGGTCCAGGTATTACAGAGGCGCTCTTCAGTCACAGAGGAAAACCTAGCATCATCAATCTTCATAGTCACATCCCAGATAAAAACAACTACCAGTCCTCTTTGTTTAAAACATCTTTACGTTTTGTTTGAAATCTGATTGTGGGCATTTGCTTCATGTTTTCTAAACATTTTTCCAACAAGATAAAGAAAATCAGTAAATAACTTACTTAAAAGAAAAAAAAAATCATTATGATTCAACTGAATTACTTTTTGAACACTAAAAGATTACCTTATCATAGATCAGATTAACACATCACAGAAAACACATGACTTTAACCTTTATTTGGTGTAATTTTGAATGTACTTTAAACAAATTTCAGTTTACACTCTAGTTGCATCGAGTGGATATTGCAATACATAAACCTGTCTGAGTTATATGTTTTTTGAAAGAAAGAGCAGCAGTATAGTCGCTATCTGATGTTTGATCAGAACAGTAGATTGTGCACCTGTATGCTGTCCAGATATTAAACATCTGCTGGAACCAAGGTTACTAAACAAGACCCAAAAGAATGGAATGGATGACATAAATAAATGCAAGAGCATTTCCATTTCTCCCTGCCACTTCAGTAGCTTTTAGTCGTTGCTTGTGTCGGGATAAAATCGATAAATCAGACAGGTTCAACCCCTCTAGGTTCTAACATAGACACTAAATCACATCAGCGAATGTCGTAAACACACACTTTGAATGGGTTTCATAAAGAAAGCCTTCATCAAATAGTGGGGGCATTCCCACCAGAGCCAGACAAAGTTAAAGACGGAAGACATGCATCAACTCTCTGAGCCGAAACAGCAGTTTTGTTTATTCGTTGGGTTTCTCGTGGTAAATGGAAAGGGAGGTCGGAGCAAGCTGGATTAGGCCAAAAGGCTAAAATCTGGCAACTTTTGCATAGGAGCAGGAAATGTGGCTCATATGGCACCCTATCAATATTAATGTCGGCATAAACCACTCACTGATCCACAGGGTAATGGAACAGCTGCTGAGCATATAATGTTTGCTCATCCTCACATAAAAATGCTGGAAATCTGGAAATCTTTGCTGGGGGAAAGTCAAGTTTTACACTTTTTGGTGTCTTTGGGATATCTGTTTTCTCTGTCAAAATGTAATAGTTTCAGAGACTCAAGAATCAAGAATCAGTTTATTAATAAAGCGTCAATTTACAACAGATGTCGTCTCAAGGCACTTTACAAGAAAATAAATTCAAATCATAGATACATCATTACAAATCAGTTTGAAAAACTTTCCCATCTAAGGAAATCCAGCAGATTGCATCGAGTCATTGACTTGCAGCATTCACTCCTCCAGAATCAGCAGACCGAAACAATGGCTTGTTGTTGTCGTTGACACAGCAATCCCTGATTCTATGCATGCATGTAGTGACAGTGGAGAGGAAAAACTCCCTTTTAACAGGAAGAAACCTCCAGGTGAACCTGGCTCAGTACAAGTAGCCATTTGACTCAACCGACTGGGGTTTTGAAGAGACAGACAACTAAAACAGATGCATAGGAAACTGAAAAAAAAAAGTTTATAGCAGCAGTTGTAGAACGTTGCTGGCAACATCTCAGCCCATGTTCTCCTCCAAGAAGCTGTCTCACCTGACAGAATGCCAGACCAGGTGTAGCTGCTATGGAGAGATGAACACCAAGAGAAAACAAGATGTTAAAATGGTTGAAATTTCAGTAGTTAACGCAGATTGGACAAAGGAAGAAAGTAGCCAATGATAAGTGGTCGGATTGTCCTCCAGCAGTCTAAGCCTATAGCAGCATAACTATTGAAATAACTTTAATAACCTAGCCCTGTAGTTTTAGACATTAAGAAGGTAGACCAGAGGAGAACCGTCTGTCTAGACTGAGTTCTTCCCACAACCCGATTAGGCTGTCTTCTCTACCTCTTCCTAACTATAAGCTTTATCAAACAGGAAGGTTTTAAGTCTAGATTTGAAACTAGACAGGGTGTCTCCCTCATGGACTAAAGCTTGAAGCTGGTTCCACAGGAGAGGAGCCTGGTAGCTAAAAGGTCTGCCTCCCATTCTGCTTTTAAAGATTCTAGGAACCACCAATAAACCAGCAGTCTAAGAGTGAAATGCTCTGTTAGGGACGTAATGAGTAATCAGATCTCTAATGTATGATGAAGCTTGATTAGTGAGGGCTTTATATGTCAAAAGAAGAATCTTAAAATCTATTCTAAATTTGACAGGGAGCCAATGAAAGGAAGCTAAAAAAGGGTATAAATTATCTCTCTTTTTAAGTTTCTTTGTAACTGTTGCTGCAGTGTTTTGGACCAACTGAAGGCTTTTAACTGCATTTTGTGAACTTCGTGCTAATAAAGAGTTAAAATAGTCCAGCCTTGAAGTAACACATGCATGGACTAGTTTTTCAGCATCAGTCCTAGAGAGAATATTTTTAATTTTGGCTATATTCCTAAAGTGAAAGAAGGAAATATTAGAGACCTGTTTTATATGGGACTTAAAAGACACATCCTGATCGAAAACAGCACAAAGGTTCTATACATTGTTACCAGAGGCCAATTTGATGCTATCAAGTTTGAAGGGTTGACTAAGCAGTTTCTTTTTTTAGAGCTTCTGCTCCAAAGATAACAACTTCTGTCTTTTCATAGTAAAAGAGCTGTCATATTATTTAAGCTTCTGACCCACATGAAACGAGAACTCTCAGAAGATATTTACAATGATGTTTATTTAGGCTGATGAGGGGAAGGGGATCCTGCAGTGGACAGCAAGGGGTAACAGCAACGAGTGGCGAGGAACGGGAGATGGCAACGAGTGGCGAGGAATGGGAAACAGCGGGGCGGCAGTTAACGGCAGGGAGCCGGAAACGTCTATGACGTGGGAGACCGGGAATCTCTGAGGGTGAGGACAGGCAAGGTGAGTAACAGCAAACGGGTGAGGGAAAAATGAAGGGAACTGTCTTATTTGAACGAAGTGAACAGTTGTCGCCAGGGAGGAGTGAGTGGTGAGTTTCTTTCAGCAGAGTCAGTGAAGCTGTAGTCAGGGGGTTAGTGCAGCTGATGGAGTTATGCTGGAGCGGGCAGACCGAGCTGAGCCAAGAGGAGTGGGAACCAGGTGGACGAGGGCAACCAGAGAGGATCTTGAGATGTATTTGAGTTCTGGAGATGAAGGTAACCTGAGGTGAAAACAACAGTTGTTAGAGGCGTGGGAAAAACAAAGTAGCAAATAAAAATCTTTACAAGAACGGGGGACAACAGGAGACAAAACGAGAAACATTCAAAGGCTAGAGACACTAGAGATTGGCACTGAGACTAGGTTTTACCGGGAGTAAACAAACACTCAGGCGACGAGTAGCTGATCCACCACTCCTCTTATACTGGCTCAGCTCATCAGCGCCAACCAGGTGCACCTGGGGTGGAAGGAGCTCCAGTAGAGAGGAGCACTGGTGACCCCCTGTGGCCAACTGTTAAATGAGAGAAACCTATGACTGGACTTTATTTCATATTTAGGTAGCATTAAAACGCAAATTTTCTAGTTTTGTTTTTCTAAGTGTTTTCAAGTTACTGTCCTTTATAGTTTGACTTTTGATCTGTGCCTTTTCTTCTTTGGCTTATTTTAACATTTTGTTTCTACAGAGCTCTACACTGAGTATTGCATTCCTTTTCTGTTTTATATTATTGTCATTTTCTTTCTCCCATCATTACAACTGAATTAACTTTACTACTTGTAAGTCTTTTTTTATAGTTAATGCTAAACCCCCTCCCTTTCAGTTCTTTAAAATTGAAAGAAATTGTGCTGGTAAGCAAGATTACTGTATGTTTCTTCAAAGTAAAAGCATTATGTATAAATACACTTTCCAACATTTTCTAAAAATACTGAAAGACTTAAGGATGACAAAGAGAACCCATGTGCAAAAATATCAAAATGCTCTCTTTTGGATTAGGTTAAACACTTATAATGTAATAGTATATAAATTATGTTAAAGTTTGATTACTTTATGTCTATGTTTCATTATAATACCAACAGAAAGGGCAAAAACAACATATAGAAGACACTAATAAGGATTTAGTTGATCAATAAACCTTTGCTGCTTCCTACAGCCTGATAGATATGGTGTAATAAGCCCATGTTTCTACATTGAGGTCTCAAAAAATCATGCACATGTTGCTGTTTGAATAATCATCATATATCTGATGTCTGCAGCAGCTGCACAATGTTCAACAACTCTGAAAGAATTACATTTAACACTGCGATATGTCACCTTAGACTCCATTCTAAACACACAAACACCTTCAAAGCTCACAAATGTATTAGAGAACATTGCAGCTGTGTATGATCATGAGATGCACAACCATAAATCTGTATACATAAAGTTTTGCTTACCTGGGTAATTTCATTCAAACCTAAATGGCATTATTTTGATTGGTTCTCATACATTTTCAACATGGGTACTAAAACACAACAGCATTCTAAACGGATAAGGCTTACCATTTAAAAATGTTTTTATCACTGCTTGATAACTGAGACATTGTTCATATAACTCTGTCCTGTTTTCAGGTAACATAAGCATACAAATCATACAAAATAGCCTTTCAGGTTTAGGTCTCTGTGGGTTGTATAATTGGGTACATTTCAAAAATTAAATGTATGTATTAGCACTAATTATTAAAACGGAAAGCATTTGACTTCACAATGGCTTTAGCCTTTCTCATTAGGAATTCAAAAAACGATTTCTTTATGTAAAGCTAGGCAGCAAATCTATTGAGTCCTAATTGGGGAACTATGTAAAGCTTCTTGGTGATGTTCTAAGTTTTCTTTTTTTTTGGCTCTTGGATTGACAACATTAAAATGCTGGAAATATACATTCCTCACTCAGGTTCTCAGAAAGAATATGTAAAAAAGTTTACTCTTAAAGCACAGACTAGTAACAAGCAGCTTAATTTAAATAGCTTGTTTTGATTAAAGTATGATATTGCTGAGCAGGACTCCAGGTTAGTTTTTCTAAATTAGAACTGTCTTGGATGCTCGGAGTGGGTGGGTAAATTGTAACAGATTGCTTAAGGAAACAGGAAGGTGAGGATTGGTGGTGTATTGTGGATCCCAGGGTGAGACAGAGGAGCATGAGGAGAATTCTAGATGAGTAATAGACTAATTATAGGCAGGCACATATGTGAACGTGGGGGTTGATGGAGATGAGTGATGGAAGAAGTGCGAACAGGCAGGTCGGTATAAAGGATCGTGACTTACTTACAATAAGGGGTTGTTGGATTTACCTCCAGAGTTTTCCAGGTGAGTATTTGCAAGTAAGTGGAATAAGAACACTTAGTGCTGGCCAAAGTATTATTAACATTTCAACATATTTGCGTTTTGCATACCCCAACCACAACTGATAACATTTCATTTTACTGTACGTGTTAGCCCAATACAGAGTGTTGTATAGTTATGACAGAGTAAAAACATAATTTTTTAACATTACTAAAGCTGCAAATTCCAGGGTCTTACTATATTAAAGTATGTTTACTCGAAACCCCGTATATAATAATTAAATCACAATTAAAATTCAACTGTTGTGTAAAGCTCATGGAGGTTTGTTAGAAAACAATAGTAATAAAAATAAAAAGCCACACGGGTTTGATTCAAAACAATATTTTAAGTTTTCATGAAAGGAAGAGAATTTGGCACTGTTACAAAGCCATATTAATGAACCAGAGATAGAGTGACTGGCAATAAGGGAGAGAATGAATGAGAGGAGTATTTATGCTGGAAAGGTGAACAGTGGAACAAGAAGATGACCTGATTACTGAAATTGTTTTCAGCTGTGTGTGATAGGGAGGTGGACAGAGAGCGAGAGAGAGCAAGAGAGAGGAGGAAACAACAAGAGGGATGTACAGAATGAAAGGAGGAAAACTAACAAAAATAATAATGGTAATAATAATAATAATAATACAAACAACTGAACCACATAAACAAAATCTTAGAAAAAACTAACAATGGTAAAACTACACGGACATTACAGGCACCACTGTAGACGTACCAAGATAAAGGCAAAGAAATCATAGATTAGAAAAGGGGACCACAGCTCCATGGCTCCATGATTACTCTGGGGCAGGTATGGTGAACTCCAGATCTCGAGGGCTGGTGTTCTAGAATTTTAGATTTCTCCCTGAACACTCACTGACACCCCTGAATCAAATGGCTGAATCACCTCCTCAGTAGCACTCAAGTTCTCCAGAGTCCGGCTGATAACCTGAATAGTTAACTCAGGTGTGTTGAAGCAAACACACATCTGAAAGTTGCCGGACATCAAATTCCACACCCTTTTTCTTCTCTTGGAAAACTGAAGAAATCAACAGCTCAGGTGAGGGAGAAATATGAAAATCTTGCTTTGATTAAAGACTAGCAAGAAATATCCACTGTTGATAAAAAAAGTCAGAAGTAGCTTTTATCCATTTTCACCAATTCATTCTGTGTGTTATGTTTTGTTTTTAATGTTCACAGTGAGTCAGATCAGAGATTATGGAAAGACGTAAGGAGCTAATTGCTGATCAGTCCTGGAGGGATTCAATACCACAATCGCCATAAAAAAACATGGAGCTGAGGCTAAATCCAAACCTGAATCCAAAAGAAAATCTGTGGAAGAAACCTGATAAAGGATAATCACAGATCCCTGATTAAGCTTTCTGGGTTTTTTCAAATAGGAATTTTATTGTTTAGATGTGGGAAAATAATAGAAGCATACCAATAAAACACCTACTACAAAATGTAGCTCTACAAAGCATTGACCTTGAGGTGATGCATATGAATGCAAAACACAATTTAACAATTTTTCCTACCAAACATCATTCCAGTACAAGTTACTACCTTCTCTTCATAACCCTCGGACATCTCTCTATCAAGTAAACTTCTCCAAATAGTTCTGAGGGGAATATTATGAATATTAAGATATAAACAGAGTAGAGCAACACCAAGCATGTGGTTGGCTGGCTTGGCTAATATTCAGAACAATACAATGTGATTTACCTAAAGCTGATTTTATTGTCCGTTTCTGAGGCGATGACGAGCCTTTTAAAACCCTGTCGTGCTTGCTAGCTAACAGAGGCAGGTACAAGATGATGTGTTTATGGTCAGACAGGTTGGTAAACAATTAATTTCCGGTAGTTATTGTCTTAATTACATGTAAATGTTAATGCACTGAAACCATGTAAAAGCAGCTAAACCTTTATGAAAACTGATACGTCTTCTGGAGTAGAACGTTCCACTTTGATTGATTCTGAATAGTACTGGAAACACACTTGATGCTTTGAGATTTTTTAACCTTACTGACTATTCAAACAATAATATTCCCTCGAGTTCATGCATAATTCACAATATTCTCCTTCACTTGCTCTTATAAGAATGGGTTAAACATTGCTCCGTGGTTACCTCGAACACCAGGAAGCAAACACAATAAAATTTGAATAATGAGCTGGACTAGGAATCACATTTCAGGTACAGCGATCACATTTATCATTTAGATTGTCTTTGTTCATTGTTGATTACACCACATCTTCCTCGAAGGCTGCTATCTAGCTCATTGTAAATTCAGGAAACGGATCTCATCAGACCTCTCGATGCTGCACCTTCATTCTCTTAATCCTCATTCTTTCTGGAATTGTCCTTTCCTCCTTTTTTTCCAACACTCCCCCACATTCATATCATCACTTCCTTTCCATCTTTATTACCTTTGTCTACCTTACATCTCCCAAATTCTCACTATCTATATGATATTCTAATATCTTAGAATAACACAACAAACGTGAATGATAATTCCTATAATAATTTAATTCAGATTCCAAATAAGATCTATTCTTTATCTTAATTCCAATCTTTTGTTTGTGGGTGTGTGTGCTTACTAATGCAAATCACTTTCAAGCTGCTGCATAGGGAAGACAGACAAGACCTCATTATTCAAATCATATTTTAGATTCAAATCTGTGTGTGTGTGTGTGTGTGTGTGTGTGTGTGTGTGTGTGTGTGTGTGTGTGTGTGTGTGTGTGTGTGTGTGTGTGTGTGTGTGTGTGTGTGTGTGTGTGTGTGTGTGTGTGTGTGTGTGTGTGTGTGTGTGTGTGT
>JAVLVB010000535.1:535971-566095 GCA_032876305.1 Orestias chungarensis
ATCAGATTGCAAACCATTGTGCTAGAAACATTTGGCATGTTTGTCCTTGTGGGTGTGTGTGTGTGTGTTCACAGCAGCAGCTTTTGTTGTAGAGTCACCTTGAGCTGAGCATAAAGAAAGGACCTGGAAGGCAAGAAAACTGACAATTAAAGGGAAACATTTCATCCTGCTTATCCGAATGTATTATTGGCACAATATGTTTTTAATTTTATTAAGTTTTAGATGTTTATATAAATAGATTTTTCCTGTCCAAGCTATGCAATTACTTAACAATTAAATATAAATGTATACAAATATGTATAAATTATGGTTTAGGTTTGTAAGCCAGTTTAAAGTAGAATTTCTATCCTATCTTGATCCAAATTTTCCTACCAATACTTTTGTGCTATTTTTGCCTTAAATGTCTGTTTCATATTTTATTAAGAACTGAATGCATGTTGTTGTCTTACTTTTGAGAAACACAGTTTTCCGAGGCCATTATTTAACCCAGAAAAGATCTCTGGATGGGAGGTGGAAGTTTTACTGTTACCCGGAACATTTGGGGACAATCTTTATGGAGGGAATAAGCTAAATATTTCTCACTGTTATTTTTCCCCCTTCAGTCTTCATGCAGAAAAGTACACAAAAATGTAACTTCCCTTTTGGAATAAATTAAGGTGCTTTGATTTTAAATTGGTTTAAACTCCCTAATTGTTCGTCTTGTTTCTAAAGTTAGATTGCAATGGAATTTTAGTTATTGGAATCCTGATACCAGCTATCCGTGGAGATGAAGCAAATTGGTTCTCAAATCAAAGCAATCTTTGAAAGTTTTAAAAGTTTAAAACATATCTATGGAGAAAAAAAAAAAAAAAACGATCACAGCTCCCAAAAATGTGCATTGTTACCAGATTTTGAATTTAAATCAAAGAGAAGCAGGCTGTTCGGTTTTGTTTGAGGAATACTCCCACCATATATCCCACCTGCCTTAATTCAATAAATCTGCTAGAGTTTTATATTTTCTCTAAATCTAATAGGATTTTGATTTTGTTTTCAAATTTACCCACTTTAAAGAAAAATATGTTTCAGTTCAGTTTAATGGCGACAGTTCACAGAATGTACTCGCATGGTGCTTTACAAGATAATTAATTTCAGTCCAATCATACATACATTCTAGTTCACCCTACAATCAGAAATTATCCCAGCCAGTTTATTATTAAAATAAGACTAAATTATTATTTTTTATCCAAGGAAGCCCTGGAGATTGCATCATTAACTTGCAGCATTCACTCCTCCGGGACCATGCAAAGAAAGTAGAAATGTCTAGTCATCTCTCATACTAAACATGCATATAGAGAGGTTGCTGTCCATCTCCATTTACTTTACGTATGCACGGTATACCGATCATGTGCGTGTTTATTTCACCAGAATAATTCTGGTAACCTAAACTGTTGTCTTTCACATATATATTTTCACATATATATATTTTATCATTATAAAATCCGAACATAATATATAATCCCAGCAGGCCAGCCAGATTGGTGGATATACAGCAAATATATGCGCAGCAACTGGGATGCCATCATGTCACCATGAGTTGCGGATTAAGTCCGAGAAACAAGTCGGGGTGTGAGAAACTACTTTCTGCCTTAACACTGTTAAGGCAGAAATGTTGCCACACCCACATTAACACAACAACAACAAAATCAATAAACCAAGAACACACACGATTTTCTAATACAATTTGACAAAGAGGCATCCTGGCACGAGAGATCTGCTGACTCTGCATTTTCCTCTAAGGGGTCAAAAGCTTTGGTGCGACTCAGCAGTGTTCCAGATCATATCGGTGATATTATCTTCTAAATATTATGCTTTTTTTGAAGTGCTGACCATTATTTAAAAAAAATATAGCAGAAATATCACTCTTTGATTTTGTCAATACAATTAGAGTGCTGTTGTTGCATTACAAAAAAAAGAAAAGAAAACCTTTAGGAACTCCCTGTTTTATGATTTTGATAGGAATACTTGGTAATCCCCAGATATAAAACTTGCCTTGGCTCTCTAACATTAGCTTTAGGGATTTTTTTTTTCTATTATCTTACTTCAAAATCCTTACCATGCTGCATGTGACTGTTGGTAAGCTATTGATGGTAGGTGAGTGCGGATACCTTATATTGTGCCAGTAAATCCCACTGTGAGATATGTTTTTAATTCCTTATCTATCCTCATGTTTGCTAGGATGTGTTGTCCTGAAAATAATTTCACTGCAAGTTGTACTTGTGTGGCATGTAAAAATAAACAACAATTCAATTCAGTTAAATAAAACAAAACGGGGTGTAGAACTACCTATTTTATAAAATGTTGAGTAACATGTATATGAAAAAACTTGTTAGAAACTGTTCATCTTGGTAAATCATACTTAGATTACATGGCGGGATTTTTTTAAATTCCAATGCAATTTCTTTAACTAAAATAAAAAAGCAACTTGTTTTGAGAATGTTATACATCTTTACCACATCTAAGAGTACTTTAAAGGTTGATGCACCTTTTTAATCTGAGGGGGGTTTTACAAAACAATTTACAGCAACAACCTCACCTGGAGCAACAACATTTCCATTCTGGTAGGGAAAGCACACCAGCGGCTCTACTTCCTCAGGAGGTTGAGAAGAGCTGGACTCGGGAGCTCAGTTCTCACCTCCTTCTACAGATGTGTGGTGGAGAGCGTCTTGTGCTCCAGCATCAACGTGTGGCATGGAAGCTGCTCTGCTGCAGACAGGAAAGCTCTGCAGAGGATGGTGAAGGCTGCACAGAGGACTGTTGGAGTCAGCCTCCCCAGCACCACAGACATTTACACCTCCAGATGCAGGAAGAGGGCCTCCGGCATCATGAAGGACCCCACACACCCAGCACACTCACTTTTTGTCCTGCTCTCCTCAGGCAGGAGGCATCAAGTGTAAAACCACCAGACTGAGAAACAGCTTCATTCCTGAAGCTGTGAGACTCTCAAACACACTCAATTACAAATGAAAAACACTTTCTCACTTAACCGGCACTGTTCACTTTAATATCACACTTTAAAATGTCACTTTAAAATGTCACTTAATATGTCAGTTGCACTCCGAATTTTCATTGCTGCTAGGTCCGAAGTCCCATATTGTAGATTCTGTGTCCATATTGTAGATTCTGTGTAGTCAAATCCTATTTCTCGTATAGTTCTTTATATTTGATTATATTATTTAAAATTGCTATCAGGGTGTAAACTGGACCGGGAGATTAGAATTTCGTCCCACCTCATGTACCACATGTGATGTGATGACAAATAAAATTCCTTGATTCCTTGATTCCTTGATTCCTTGATTACAGTCTGTTAATCATTCACTTATAAAGTGTCTTCTATTAGGACACTGACATGGGGATAGATATGTTTTCCAAGCCAAGTATATATATTTTTTTTAAATAAGTTTTATTCATGCATTGTCCTTTTGGGAAAGTCAATTGTTTTTTTCTAATAGGTTTTGTTCACCTAGATTATGGTTACATCACAATACTGCATCTTGTTCACTAATTTGCAAAAGACATCAATTATCTGTGTAATTTAAAGCAACACTAAGTAACTTTTCAACCTTCATATATATTTTCATAACTTCTGTGATTATACGTCGACTTCGTTGAATGACAGAAAACACAAAACTTAAACGCCTTTAGTGTTGCTTTAACAGTCCTGTTTTTTTTCACAGTACTGCTCGTTGTTCGACCATTTAATGAATCAGATTACTAATCTCTGTTTTAGCTGCTCCTGACTAAATGTAATCTGTCAAAGTAAGCACATTAGCCAATCATTAAGAAGACAAGGGGCCAGTCGGTGTCAAAGTATTTAATGATGGTTTTAGTCTTTTACTGCTCCACCTACACACCCTCGATACACTCAAAGTTGTTAAACATTAGCATAGGAAGTGCCCTGTAGTACAAGTGAAGTTTGGCAAAAATAAGCTTTGATGAACCAGCAAACACGTAGCATTATTTTTACTTGATTTACGTATCACCCGCACACTTTCCACCAGGTATTTGTGCAAGGACAGCGATAGACGCAGCCAACGATCCAGAACAAATTCGTTTTCCAGTGTTTTTTAACTCTGAGTTGTGACAAATGGGTTCTTTTTTAACCAAGTCAGTTTAATTTGGAAAGTTAGATGTAAGTAACAATGGAGGTTCTTTTTGCATAACTCATTAATTAGCATTTAATTACTCAATAAAAAATTATATATCAAAAAGTTTTACTGAGCTGTAGGGGTAGTGTAACTCTAACTCTCAGTTCAGCACAAATCTGCAGCAATAAAACAGATTTTAAATCACTTTTTACAGTCTCATTTGTCTTCCTGTTAATGTGATGTGAGGCTTCTGCTGAATCATCAGCAGCCCTGTGATTTAAGATCTAACAGTTATTAGCCACGGCAGCGTTTGGCCTGGTTGTGGAGGCAAGGTAGGAGAGCTCAGATGGATCTGAACCTTTGACCTCCTGCTGTCAGATCACAGTCCGAGTGACGGGACCTTTGTGCTGCCTGGTGGGACCAGGAGCCAAGAATCCTGCAGAGATTTCCCTGGGTTTAACCTTGCTGTCCCTCTGAGAGACACTTAAGGTGCTGTTAACATTTCTTCACTAAGCCTTAAAATCCCGCAGGGTGGCTGTGATGCTCCATGCTCCGACATATCCCCGAAATCTCTCGGGCTAAAATAGTAAGAGGGCAGTCAGAAGCGGGTCAGTGAGGCTGAAAAGGAGAAAATAGATCATTGAAACTATCAACTTTCTTTTATTTGGTTGATTTCTTGGCCAACAATTCTTTTAACAGAGGCTCAATTTAAAACTTTTCCTAATAGAAATAAAAAAAATGTTAATAACAAACAACCTAATCTCAGAGATCCTACTGAATAATGCCATGGAGCTGTTTTATTGTTGACTCAGATACAAAATAAATGTACTATTGTAAAACTTGATTTATCAAAGGTTTTCAAGTAAAAGTGCATGGATTGCATTACATAGTTGATCGTTTCAAATACCTATGTATTGTAGATAGTTCTCCTATTGTTCATATTCAATATTGTCCATGAATTTTAAAACCCCTCTGCTCAATGTACTGAAATAAAGCTGCCAAACATCGTACATTGACCTATTTTTGTAACATATGTGCTTTTAATAATTGTATCACAGGGCTAAGACACACTCGGCATGTCCCAGCATGGGTAATGTTTTAAGCTGAAATAGGGCAATATTCTGGGGTTTAAGAACATTAAATATGATCTGCTTGAGGATTACAGATTGTATGTGTTTTTGTCCGGAGCCAAATTGGACCTTAATCTGGACTATAGGGATTATGGTCGACAGTTTGGGAACGAGCAGCTCCACAGTCCAGACAATCTTTGACAGCGGTTTTAACTGCATTTGGCTAATCCATGCAGCCCCAGCTGTCATTTCAGTGTCATTTCATCCTGCTGGTTTGTCAGCACATCGTCTGAGGGGGTATGAGTACTCATTGTTGATGCGGAGAGCCCAGGGTTAAGGGGTTAGAAGGGGCCGTATAAGCTTTATGACTTTGCAAAGCTGCCTGAAGCCAAAGACTTAACTACAACTCCTTTTCTAAATATTTACCCCTTTTAATAGCTTTTAAGACCATCCCTGCTCCTCTTGTCTAAGTGTTTCTCTCCTTGTGGGCTTTATTATTTGCTAATATTTTCCACTTTTAAGGATTTTCCAGCTGGACAAGATTCTAATGTACTTAATATTTGTTGAATTACTTCCAAATAATAGTTTCTTTTTCCTTTTTTTTTTTTTGGTATTCTTAGAATAATGCAAAACACACAGCCAGTAAAACACTGACTATTAAAATATTTTGTCTGCTGCCTGCTTTCTTGTTACCAAGCAGATATGATGTACATTCTTTGTTGGTGAAGGAGTAAAGAGAAAGCTGGGACAATGTGGTATCATGTTGTTTGGCCTTTTAATAAATACAAGACCATGCAAAAAAAAATAAAAAATACAAAAAAAAGAGAGAAAATTACAAACCTAAAATTTGAACTACTTAAGGGTTAATTACTTTTTTTCAATGAATCTTTAATTTGTTTATAATTAAATGGAACAGTTCAGATTTTTTTTCTGCTTATTTAAGACAACTTGCTTTTAGAAATATCATTGCTGAAAGCCGCCGTGCCCAAATTGGTTTTGATCAGTCTCCTTCTTTCTCAATTTCTACTGTTCTGAAGTGGAAGAATAAAGATTGCATCCAAAGGCAGTATAAGGCCTGCTTCATTCCCAAACACATTATTTGCCAGCCCAGAGTACAAGTGTGTAAACTCCAAAAAAAAAAGTAATAGTAGTTCATAAAAAAGCTTTTTTACATGTATTATTCATGAGCAATTTGTGAATAAACAGCCTTTACAGATTGGAATTCATTTGGTCTAAAAGTAAATGTCTTTTAGTATCCTAAACCATGTTTTGAGATGTTTATTAAAGGCTTACAGCTGGGTTATTTTAGATTTCCAGGCACACCGTCTCAACCAGGTGACAATGTTACAGTACTAGTTGTTATAACAATAATCCATCTATTGAAACATTTTAAAATAAACTTGAAATCACATCATAAATTGCCCTTTGTCTTTTAATAAGCATTTACCCTTTCCAACACTTACTCTTTAGGATATTATCACAACATTGCTTCTCAATGCGCTTCTTTGATATGCCCTTTACAACCGTTGTAATGGGTTTTTATTGGTTGAGAGCCCAATATCAAATCAGATCGTTAAACATTTTGGACAATATGAAACTTAATATTGAAGGTTTTTTTCAACAATATATCTAGAACAATAATAAACAAAAAGTTCCGAAAATACAGTGTACAGGTACACGCTAAAAAAAGAATGTCATCAGACAGTAAGAGTCTTGGTTTATGTTGCTGCCATTATCATATTTCTTTTATAGTGTTTAGAATATACTTCATTCATTTATAGTTGTTGTAGAAAGACACGTAAAAATCCAGTATTAATAAGATTAGCAGGAACAGACTAGGGTTTGTGGAATGGTTTACTGAGTTTGTTCGCCTATTGTTACCTGATACTAGATTGTAACACAAACAGTCCATTACATTCAAATCACATTGGCAAAAAAGTTTAAGATCTGAACTACTTTTTGGCGCAAAGAAATGTTAGAAGATATCCTGAACAAAAAGCAAAAATGCTAAACTGCTGCTTTAGATCTTAGAATGTGTTACAAAAGGTATACTCTCAGAAGATAACTGTTTAGATAAACAGTATTCGCACAGGTCTCAAAATGTTATCTAAGGCTTGGCCACCACATATTTTACCTGTAAATATGAAAAGAATGTGAAATTCTCCCTATTTTTTTGTGTGTGTAAGCTATTACATTAGTTTATAGCAATAATGCTGTTTACCTTTTTTGTAGATTGTGTTCATTTCTGGATATTTATTGTACACATGTAGAAATGTGTTTATCATTTCTCCTAACAGCACTGTTGTCATTCTTTTCTATCATGTACAATCTTTCATATTTGTATGTGTTCTTTTAACCCCCATAACTCTTAGGAGAAAATCTGAAAGTCTTTACTAAAAAAATTAATTTAATAATGAATGTGATGATGGTGGGAGGTTTTCAGCTGCGAAGTAGGGAATCTGTAGCACACTCTGTGAAAGGAGATCAATGGTTGGTTAGGGAAGCTTGTTAGGGAAAGGGAGGCTTGGAGGAAGTTCTGAGTGATGAAGTGATGAGAGCCAGGGAGGAATGAGAGGAATCCAGGTATTGGGTCACAGTGGTGGTGGAATATCTGTGGACGCCGCTGCGATGAATATAAGGCCAAAAGAGTGCTGGAGGCCTGAGGAATCAGTGGATGTAAGGAGCTGAATGTGATCCAGGGGAATTAATAAGTAGAGGAGCTTGAATGATGTTGGACGATGAAGAGGAGCTTGGAGACTTGAGCTGTGGAAGGAAATCCAGTAGAGGTATGGACAAGGTAAGATCAAAGTAATCTGTCTTTGAACATCCAGCTACTGTGTTTCGTAGCATAAACCTTCAGCAAGGAAATAGGAAACTAGCTACAGTATAACAGCATGAGTTGAACTACCCAACACATGCTAACATTTAGGCGTGAAAGGATTGGCATTGGTGGAGCTACTCTTATCTTCTAGTAGATAGTCTTGATTGAATGCAGGTGTGCTAAATCACACCTGATGGAATCCACCCTCGATCACAGGAAAGACAGAACACATCCATCACTTAGAGGCAAATCCAGATTTGCTTTGTACTTTAGTTTACAGAGTTACATTGCTTTAGTAAGCACCATATTTTCTTCATAAAAAATTATAGCTACACGCACTACACAAGCCAGAAGGCGCCATGGCAGGATTGGAGGCAGACTGAGAGCAAAGACCTCTAACTTCTCATGAGCCCAGATTCCATTCTATGATTGAAGACAAACGTGCTAATGCTAAATACTTTCTCGAAGAGGGTTCATATTTATAGAATCACCTTTTTTGGTATGTTTGTTTTGGAAAAAAAAAAAGGCAAAAGTTGATCCTTTTTAATTTGTAAAATCAATAAAAATTGGAAAATATCCATTGAGGTGAATATAATTCATAGGTTTGAGGATGGAATTCTTAGAGCCAACATTGTTGTTATAAACCAAGTATTACTTGCCTTTTACATGGAAGTCAAAAGCCATAGAACAGAAATATCAACTGATGGTGATTTAATGGAAAACCCAAAGTTCCAGCCCGACACAACAGTTTAAAGTTGAATGATTTATGAAAGCTTTCAGGCAGAGAGCACAGTTAGTCGCTAGGTGCAAACTCATGGTATTTTATGAGATGCTCACAAAAGCAACTAACCTTGTTAAATTCAGTGGGAAAGGGAAATGGTGGTCCCACTTTTGGTGAAGGAATGATGCCACTTTAAGTCGCCAACAGTGTGCGGAAGATAAATCTGTATATTGTTGAGAGTAGAAAACTCACAGATTAACACAGTGACAAATATTTAAGTTCAGAAACCCAGGACCTAGAAAGGGCTCAGAGGTCAGCGGACAGAAACTTAAACACAGAACTGAGCAACAGGATCAGTGGGTCAAGTGTATAGGCAGACATAAGGTTCATAACCAGATGTCAAAAAGATGGTGTCCAATGTGCGGGCAAGGGAGCATGGAAATCCATGTGGCATAATAGAGAATTTTGATCAGACGGTCAGGCAATGAATAAATGCTGACATGTACTTGAACTAAAGCTTTCATAATGTGGCGCTGTTTGTCTGCCAGTGAGCTGCATTTAAAGTCACATTTATAGGGAGTAATGGCAGCAGGTCAGAAACAGTAGGGAACAATACAGGTGGAATAAGTAAGTAAGTAAGCAGAGAGGAATGTAAACAATAGCAAGGAAAACAGTCCTGAAAATGTACAAGTGACTAATATAATTAGTGTTTTTGAATTTTGATAGCTTTCTGGCACCTCAACATCAAGTCTAGTAAAACTCGTGGTTCAAAGGATTGCCTGATCCAAATATGGTTATTTTCAGTTATTACTTAATATTTTCTTCTTTGACATATTTTTGGCTATAGAAATTATATCTCTCATTTTTCCCCCCAATACCAATTAATAAAAGCCAAAACACTGGTATCACTGATTTCAAATAAAAGGTTTTCCTGGTTTGGCGTTCTTTTTTAATTATTTTCCTTAGTGTTTATGGAAAACATCGGCGCTAAAGCTAGATGACATAAATCATTGAAATGAATGAAACCAATGAATATAGGTTTGACCCAAGATATAAAAACCTATAAATGTTTTAAAATATTGTATAATTATGGAAAGGCCCTGCTCGCTTTGTGCATGCATGTAGTTTTGCGCTTCCGAGCTATTAATTATTCTAAAACCCTCAAAACAAACCATGCAAACTTGCTAGCACATGCACTTCAGCCGATGGAAATGCTCACAAGGGGAGAGGAATGTGACACATGGGGGAGGCAGATGCTTGATATGAAGTGTTACTGATGATTGCTGCCTCAGCAGATTCCCTCTGTGTGTGGTGTATGTATCTGTCAGAAACTAGGCTATTGCAGTGAGGGTAACTGAATAAGGGTGAGTTGCACAAGGAAATGAAAAAGAATGGGTTTTATTTGGGAATAACGCATAGATCAATCTCTGCTTGTACCTGTGGAGCTTCTGGACCCAAAGAAGTTGTTGGAGAAAAGGTGATGTTTAAGATTTTTTAACATTGTCATTAACAGTAGTGATTGTGTCTGTCATGTTATAGTTTTGCCCTATGTGGTCTGTCAGTGTCAAATGTAAGATTTTTTTCTTAATCAGGGGGACCCAAGAGCCATATTTAAGGCTATATATTCAGCAGAATTGAGTCTTTTGAGCCTCATGCCCTGTTTTAATGTCTTCCCCCTTATCTAAGACATACCCAGAGTGTTGCTGTGAATCATACATGTTTTAATAATCCCCTACAGTCTCATAGCGACAATTACACACCTGCTCCTTCAATTTTCAGCCTTTTTACCCATAGCTCAGCCTTGGAGCTTCAGTCCCAAATCAAGCTCCCGATACACTGTGCACCCCTTCACCCGCACCTGTTACACATAGCTCTACCAGGCTAGTGGCAGAATTTAGTGCTTTGGCGTTAGTGTCAGCTAAATAGTATGTTGGTATAGAGCTTTAGTGCTAGCAAAACATATATTTATGGTTAGTGCTTTACTGTTTGCGTAACTTTTTAGGTAGCGTATATCAACATTGTTGTCTGTTAGCTTTGTCAAAGCTTTTCACTACATTAACTTCAGTACATAGTAAATAAACTTTTCTTCATGTAATGTAAAGCAAAATGTTAATTGATGATTTTGCTGCTGCACTATTCAATTCATCTGCTAATGCAAAGAAAGATCCCTCTTCCTTTCTCTTCCTATCAGCTGACAGACACTATTTCATCTCGCCGTATATTTTTTAGCGTTACTGCATTTTTTAAAGGACAAAGAGCACCTCAGATTCAGCTAAAGAAGATTGAAAATGGAGCCTCGCATTCACAGTCCTGTAGTCTTTCACTGCCTCCATCAAATATAAAAGAATGAAAAAAAACTATAATAATATTGAAGACATGAAAGACTGTAGAGTGGTGTCAGAGCTCAGGAGCACATTAGAAGAAAAAAAAATCCAACCAATGTCAGTTTTGTTAGTGAAGGAAGATTAGGATTATTCTATAAAAATGACAACATTAGCACATTTAATGAGGAGTGTCTCATGGGTGGCACAGTATTTATTTTTTCCAGTGGGAGCTTCACTTACTTGCGATCAAATTATTTTTATTTTTTTTACACTTTTTAATCACTTATCATTATTTGAGAAGTCGATTTTATATAATTGAAAGCGTCGGTTTTCTCTATAACTGCAAAACTTGACATCTTTCAGTTTATCTTTTAAATGGACTCATTCTGAACACACTCAAGTGTTTGAATTTTATACAACAAATATTGGGGGAAATTCATTTTAGCGCAGTACTTTGATCATAGGGTTGTTTTCATGACATTTTTATTGTTTTTAGGTCCGTTTAAAATCCTTCTACAGATATATAAAGGCCACTAAAAAATGCTTATCATTCATTTATTTGCTGGTTGATTGAGATCACCTTAAAAATTAGAAGACAAACAAAAACATTTTTTATTTTTAATACATTTTCTGTCTAGAGTCACTCATCTTGTCATAAGAAAATGAACGTAAGCTTTTGACGGAAAAACACCTGTCCTCTAAATTTAATTTGATTTTTCGTTATATGTTCCTTTCTTATTTCCCTTTTGCAGTAGACAGTGATCTACAGTACATTATCTCCCTTTTTCAGAGCCTGTTTTTCTTGTTTTTATGTCCCTTTAAATTAACCTACACATTTTATATTGTTTCTGTTTACAAGGACTGGGCAGAGGTGGGTCAAGGTCACAATTTGACCAGGCTGCCTTCCAGTTAACACTCCTCACCACGTTTTGTAAAATGCGTCTGTCTCAGTCAGATTGGACGTAGAGCATCTTGTTACTTTGACTAGGCCTTTTAAACATGTAAATAGAAGTTGATCTAGCCAACCCGTGCCTATAGCACTGGTGGTATCTTTCTAACCTTGTTCTGTTCAAAGGCAAACCTCTGTCCAAATCTCATGTCTTTCAGAGCCTTTAACTTGTTTTTCTTGCAGGATGCCCTTGTATTTAGCACCGTTCAGCTTCTCAACCACTCCTTGCTAGGGAGCAACTCCAAAAAGATTTTGGATTTTTGGAGCCACCCCCCCGGTGGTCATAGCGTGGATTCTATGTTTTGGATGATGTGCACCCTAAGTTGTCCCAGACACATAGTTTAAAGGTGAAGGAGGGAATCAGTTATACTTAATTTTAACAGTGGTAATAGATTCCTGGGAGAAAACCACTTTAAGGTAACACTTTAAGTTAAATTTCTAATTGAAAATGCCAGTTTAAAATGACCAAAGTGGTTAAGCTGTATCAGTAAATTCATCAGTAAAATTTGTAGATTTAGTTGACCTTAATCTCTAAAACAACATTCATGTAAGATGGATGGAGGAGAAGGGAACAAAAATGATCTGAAAAGGTGAAAGCAGTCAAACTAGATTGTTACAGAACAAGTGACATTTCCCAGGTCAACCATGTTAGCTGAGTATTAATAAATCTGGCATGATTGATCTGTCCATCTGCAATCAAATTTGTAATGCCAGTCATTTGGTTTGTCCCTCCAACATCCTTGTTTTTTTCATCTCATCTGTCCCTAAATCATATTATTTCTACTCTTTCTTTAATATCAGTGATGTTTTGTTTGGTTGCCTAACATCTTGTGTCCACTCTAATTTTATTTTTATTTTTTACCTGCCAGGTTTTTTCTCTTTACAAGTTTACAAATGATTATTTATGTTGAACGTGAATTATTGTCTCTTATTCCACTACCGCCCTGTGATTCATGTACAGTCTTTCTTTGTGTTGCTGTCTTTATTCTTATTATTCTGTTTAAAATGCTTTAGCTTCATCTTTAATGACTATACAAATTTTTATTTCAAATTTTTTTTATTGTTTCTGCTCACAGATGTACCAGCAGAAAAGGTCATTTGTTTTGTTGCCAATTAAGACAAACATTAAAAACTGTGTCCTATCCTAAATTTTTTATGTTTTATTTTTTTGTCAAAAAATTATTTTAGAAACCCCTAAACTATGAGCAATCGTTTTATCAGGAAGAAAAATAAACACTTAGCTTTTTATGACACCAAAAATACCTTTTTCTTCCAGATGGCTGGGACCATAATATGTTGGTTGATCTTGCTTGTAAAGCCTGTATGCATTAAGGTATGCAAGAAAAATATGATGCTTGTCAGGTTATAATAGTATAGGCTATTAAATGCAACCTGGAATCATGCATTCTTAAGGTTTCCTTAAAGCTGTTTGGGCTGATGAGTGGCTTATTGTCGTCACAAAACATTGTATTGGAAACCCCCAATGGGTGTTTCCTGGCCAAACATATTTTTTTTCTAGAGGCCTCTCAGTCTGATCAGATTTGATATGCACAGATAAATCTGAGGGTGATCTTATTTATAATATTTGACCCTTTATCAGCCCTTAGCAGTTGGAAATGTGCAGATTTTTCCCTCAGTGTATGAATCATAACCTAACAACGACAAGTTGTGCTTTCAAACAGCACTGTTTAGTGTGTAATTTGTTATTGAGAGCCACAGACTAATCCTCTAGATGTTGACTCTGACTTTTGAGGAGAGTGAAAATTTAGCGGATAACGGGAAAACTGAACGTAGTACCGTGACATTACCCTGTTATAGTCCAATTCTGTTTTTCATCACAGTGGGTTCTGGAATGTTGCTAACACTAACATTGTTAATCATTTATTTAGGTTCCAGGTCTAGGTTAATGTTGACTGCTCTGTCACACAAATACCATGTGGCTCTCAATATAAATAATGAAAAATGGATATTTATAGTTACAATAAACGAGTGGTTTCACATTTAAGTTCAATGCAGCAAAGCTACAAGTTCTGGTGCAAAGAACGATAGTTAACTATAACCTATTTTGTTTGACATGAAATATATGCCATTTTTATTTTAAGGTTTGAATCTTTTTGTTTGTGCTAAGCAACGCAACTTCTACCTGTTTTAAAGAGAGTACTCTTTTAAATTTCTGATCTGTTGTCCATGATTACGTTTTCAATTTGTACAAAATGTAGGGAAATATTTTTCAACAACATTTTATAACCTGAAGAGTTTTACAAAATAAGAATTAGGCCAAAAGATCACTGATTGAAACATTTCCTCTACAACCTTTTAAAAACACCAGGCCGTTCTGAAACGCTCTTTAGTTAGTTTCAAACGACCAACTCGCTCCAACTTTATTGTTTTGAACATTTGTTGTTTGACTCACTGAGCTTTGAAAAAAAACAAAACTTAATTGAAGTTTTAAATATCTTTCCTTCTTTTTGTGCAAGTACATTTTTAGTTTAAGTGAAAATTGCATTCACTCATGCGAAGATTGACAATTTCCTTTAAAGGTTTTCAATTGGTTTCTAAAATGGTCTGAGGAACATTCACAATTTTCCAGAATTAAGCACTGTACCTGTTGCAAAGGTCAATTTCTGGAAACATGTCATTTAAGCATTGTTTCACCACCGAAATGATGCATAGCAGGACACTGGCAAACTGTTCAATGTATTAAGACAAAACAATATTATAAAAATGAAGTAAAATTTTTGAAGGTGTTGATAAAATGCTAATACCTTTGCCTATACCTCTCTTCACATACTTTAATATTTTTAATCTACCTTTTCCGTTATACATGCTTTTCTGTGAACTTGGATGAAACTAAAAAATTATACAAATGTGCAAAAAATGTTAAAGTGGAAACAAAAGGACAGACAAACAGTAGGACAGACAGACGGACGTGTCATGGCTCATCTGCGAGCTGTAATTGGATTGTCGCCTCGTCAAGTCGCTGGTTGACACTCTGTGTAATGGACAGAGACGTTCAATTTTAAGTGAAACACAAGCTGAATGCCAATTAGCCGCAGGACACTTTGAGACACAGGAGAGGAGACAATAAGGGTGGAAGAAAACCAAAGATAAAGAGAATGAAAACAATCCAAGGGGGTTGTAGAAACCTTAAACTAATTAAATAGGCACTTTGTCACTTTGTTCTGCTGCCATTTTAAACAAACAATTTCCTTAAGTTTTTTTAAAATTGCTTGAAAAAAGTTAAGTGTATTTTCCAAATATTTTAAAAGCCATTCTGTTTGTGTAAAACTCCATGGTCTTGAATCTTGCTCTGTGTTGCTTTTTAAAAAGATGCTTTAAAAGAATATCATTCCTTACAACATCCTGGGAGCACCATAATTAAAATGATGTACTGATATGCATCATTCTCCTCCTGGTCCTTTTTTGTGGGTCGTCTTCTTTCTCATTTGTTTCATGTACATTTTAAGAGCCACTAAAGGGCAGAGTGATGGAGAGATTTACATCAGGCTTTAAAACCAGTACACTGCATCCCTTTATCTTTTTGAGACTCAGACCAACGGTGGGTTTTCTTTTTTCATTCTTATATTCACGTCTAATAATCTGGAACTAAAAAATGACCAACTACTTCAAAAAGTTTCAGCTTTGGTAGTCAATGATTTTGGTTGCTTAAAATCAGATATTTTTTTTCTCCAAGTACTAAGAAACAACTATATAAGCATTATTTACAACTTGTTTGAATAACCAGTCTCTGCTACATTGGGGCACACAAAACATTGTGGAGGTTAAACTCACAGTTTTCAGAACGGCGATTCTGATCAGAAAAATGCATCAAGACAATTGAAAAAAACTGTAACACTGTTCGACAATGGACAACTTATATCTGATAAAAAAATCAAAAATGAAAATAATAAGGAGAAATTCAAAACAAAAATGGCCAGAGAACAGAAACTTTTCTTGCTCTAACCTTGAGGTCGAGCCTAACTGCTGGGTCCAATTACATGATGACAACAATCAGTGGACCATACCTTCCACCCCGCTGGGATCATCAGGTGTCCAGTCAATAACTTGGGGCTTTCCTCAGCATCCCCTGAAATCAAGGCTTTGCACAAAACACAAACAATGTGAAATTTATGGATTGGATCGTGCCAGTTGTTATAAGACTAGCTGATTAATATCTGAGAGAAAAAGAGAACTACAAGTAAATTCCTGTCCCCTTAAAAATGCTTAAGTTCAGAAAAACTGCTGTATCATTACAGATTATCATGATCCAGACAACAACCCGTTCTTCTCTGCTCACTGTGTCACAAAATTAATTTTCAGGTTATTAATTGATTATAAATATTTCCTATGTTATCAGGTTATGTTTATTTGATCACACGGTGAATTGTCAGTTTCACAGCAAATAGTTAAAGTGTATCTTAAGGTTTTAATTGGCAAATGTTCATTTCTTTATTGGGTTTCTTACTACCTAGTAACTGTCTAAGTACTTAATCAAAAAAAAAAGATCTATTTCTTGAAAAAAAATAGTGATTGATTGCGAAGCAGAGAGATGGGTGTGGCGTAGTAGTTAATAATTGGCTATGTGCAGGTTGTTTAAACTTAAGTTGGTCTAGACATGGCGCTTGTGTCAGATTGATCCTTTTAAAAGGGCAGGATTTTACTAGTAGTGCACATCTTTGATGAGGGTTACAATTAAATTGAATTGTGTTTTAGAAGAAATGACAAATAGAATTGAAATACTGCAGTACCATGATTACACAGTAGAGAGAGCATGGGAAAAGAATGGTGTAACAGCTACGAGGTCCTAATAGAATACTTCTGTATAGTCTCTAATGTTTAATGATTTAGCAATACTGAAATAATGTATATGCAACAAAGTGGGAGACTTATATATTGCAATTCTCTCCTGTATGTTAAAATGTTTTCATAAAAAAACAGAATAGCGTTTCTCTATGAAAAATGTAATTCCGATCAGATGAATCATTCGATTGCTAAGAATTTTCAGTGGTTGTCTTTGGATGAATTCGAAACTCTTTTAGAACACTAAAGAAATTATATTATTATACTGGCAAATAAGCCAGTTTGCTCATTCCACCTGTATTGATCATGCCCAATCATCAGTGCTCATGTTTCTCACCACCTTTTCTCCCTATTTAACCATTCCTCTCCCCAAGCCTGTTTGCCAGATTATCAAGCCTTACCGTGAGTAAATGTCCAGCGTTCCTTCTCTGACTGATCTCCTGATTCCGAAACCTGTTTCCCTCTCCTGTTACCTTCTGATTTCTGGAGCCTTTTTCCTTTGAACTGGTTTCTGCCTCCTGCTAAGTCACTTGATCTATTTTATTATCTCTTGTCTCACAGCTCTGACCCCGGCTCAACTTCCTGATTACGGTTTGGATTTCCAATCTCTGGTTCCTGCGCCTGCTTCTGCCTCTACATTGCAGAACTTGTTTCTGCCTCTTCCTTGGTTAAACAAACCAGAAGTTTGTTCCATAAAATTTGTCAGAAACCTAAAGTTGGAGTCCCGCTGCAATCTGTGTTTCAGCCAGAGAACCACCAGAGATGTCATTCCTGTTCAACTGACTGAGGAGCCAAAAATAAGGATCCAAGCTCGCGCCTGGATTCTTGTGGCGTTTATTCTGACCTCTTTACTCTCCCTAAGTCTCTGTTCAGTGACCTTCAGTGTTTCTGAAGTTCCCGTTCCTCATGCCAGTGGTTTCCTGCTGACTTGCAGCAAATTCTTGTTCAATGAATTGTTAAACGTTTCTCTATTGTGTCCAGCTGGATTTTGGGTCCTCAGTTTCAGAACATTACATATACGTTAGGTTGTGCTTGATAACCAATTAATTTTTTTTTGTCCCCAAAAGCACATCAGTCATCTATAGTTTTTTTATGAATTGTCGTCCGAGTGCCACTTTTAAAAACCAACAGATCTTACTTTCACAGGTGCAACAATGCAGCTTACACTGTGATGCTTCACTTGACAGGTTGCTACTGGCTAAGCTGTTGCACTTGGCTTGAACAGACTGCTTGATAAGGAAAAAAATATTTTTTTACCAAAAGTAAACAATTTCTCAACCAGAAAATGTTGAGGTCCTTTTGAGCACACACATTTCTATGAAAAGGCTTACAGTTAAAACCAAGAAGTCTAGGCTGCTACGACATCCCATTAGATGAAAAAGAAAGGAATTGAACTATGTTTCGTGAAACTGTGTGTTTTTTTATGTGTATGTGATCAATTGTAACCAAATTATTTAACTAAGAAACAATATGTTCTTATTAAACTGTCTATGTTTGGGGCCATGATCCTCCCTATGTGAATTCTAAATAAATGCATTCTATTGCCAAAAGATTTGGAAAAACAATCCCAAATAATCTGCCCAATATGGAAAACACAATACATGCAATACAAACTCTAAAATCAATATTAAATAAGAGAAACAAAAACGCAGACTCTTTACTAACTACAGTAGCAATAAAAAACATTTTACAATTTCCTTTTCTCTAAAATGTGATGTGGTGCTTTTCAAAGGCAACAGAGCAGTTCTGTTCAGTCAGTACGAAGGTAAGAATCATTGAACTTACAAATGAGATTGCATCTTTTGTATCATTGGTGAACACTTTGATAATGTGGAGGCTTTCTTTTAACCACCCCACAGATTGGAACAACACCTGGGAAAGTGTTAAATTGCTACATATATTTGTTTATGTCTAACCCTCAATTTATTGCATTCATTAGATGAAACTAAAAAATAAAAAAAATAAAATAACTGCCAGCCACACAAAATTACATTATGAGTGGCACCCTAACAATTGCAGCAAGTCTGAGTAAAGCTTTTTCACGCATTTATAGTTTTCATTTTAAGTTATTTGAAGTGTTTTTTAATTAACATTATTTATAATTCATTATTATATTCATGACAAACAACAATCATTTTCTATTTGTACTTGAAAATAAGAAAGGGAAAGGAGCATGTCATGCAAGTAATGCATGGATGGATGTACTAACAGATGGACATTTTTCGTCCTGAGTCACTTTAAAAAAAATTTTTTTTTTTTTTCTGCAGTTGAAACACACAATAAAAACGTTAAATATCTTCCTTTTTAATGGTCTGAATTAGACAAAAAAGGATGGGTAATTACATGCCACGTTCATTAATAAAATCAGCCGATATGAAAGAAATCAATGAGAGAAATGAGCAAGAATCAAATGTGTTATTGTTTCACACCCCATTGCGGTTGTGACTGATGATCAACGTTTTTGCACAATGGAGTCACCATATTTTTTTTTTTTTAATGGTTAAAGAAAGATGTTCTCAGTATCAGTTTCAGACCCCAAATACTCATTTAGAGATTGATCACACCAAACATGTGTTGTAGATTAGTGATCTTTCAGACCAAGTTTTTACTCTGATCACCTTTCTGATTACATAATACACATATAGTTTGATTACTATAACTACTATACAATATATTACTATAAAAATGTATAACCTTCAACAAAGCCATTGAATCTGTTTAGTAGTTCTAATAAAGGATAATGTTTTGGGATTATTTTATCTAATCTAATAAATTCACAGAAATTTTCTAAAGACAATCCTTTTATATGTTTACATGTGTTTGACATGTAAACACATTAGTTTGTAATACATAAATTCTTTTTGGGAAAAATGTCAAGCAAATGTATCCATTAGCCACTTTATTAGGTATGCTTGCTAGAGTCCTTTTAAACACAAAGAGTGAATCCGTCAGCAAAAAAAAGGGGGGAGATATCCACTGCATTACAGTTGTATGACCTAAAATGCAGTTTTCATCACCGGAGAAACAGAACAAATAGGTTTAAGGTAATAGTGGGGGCAACAGTAGCTCAAATAACTGAGGTTTTTACATCCAAAGAGCTCAATAACATTTCTAAATACACAACACATACACTTTTAGAGCTAATGGATGTGAACAGCAAAACACCATGACCGGTTCCCCTATACTTTTTTGCCTAGATTCACCAAAATGTAATAACAACAAGCTATAAAACCATTCCTTTGTTCAGACTCTGTTCAGCTGCCACATTAAGATATTAATTCAATGAAGCAATGTTGGGATGTGGTGAAAATAAGAAATTGTTTTATAGATTTGACAAATCTGAAGCAAAATATGGTGCTATCAGTTCACAATTTGAAAATTTCAAAGAACTGTTTTGAACAGCTTTTGGTCTTTGACCAGGAAACATTAAGGTAGGATTGAAGTCAAAGTGAAAACCAATATGGTGGTAACAAGTTGTGCAGTTGCTGGTAAGTGACATAGCACTCATTTTATATTATTTACACATCTCTAGTTTTAATTTTAGATCAGAGGTCACTGCATTACGTGTAAGTGTTCTGAAAGGGCCGTCAGCTAAAACAAATACATATTTTTGGACAGTCACATTTTTTTACCAGCTTATTGGTACTTGATTTACATTTACATTTATGGATTTAGCAGACGCTTTTATTCAAAGCGACTTACAAAAAGAGGGTTTAACATTGAAGTACGACGCAAATTACTCAGTTACCTGCAATATGCTAGGAGAGGATTTAACACTAATGATGACACTCATTTACAGCATTTAGGTAAACACAGAAGGCCCAAGTACCATACATCGAGTGCGAATTACTAATATCAGGGGGGTAATAAATGCATTTAGATCTTTCAGGGCAAGAGATACTCTCGGAAGAGCTAGGTCTTCAAGCATTTCTTGAAGGTGGAAATCTAATGCTCTGATAGTCCAAGTAAGGTCGTTCCACCAGCGAGGAACCGCAAATGAGAAGAGTTTAGATTGAAATGCACGGGGTGTTGGTCGCGTTAGTTGGCGCTCCTTGGAGGAATGGAGCGGGTGGGCAGTGACGTAAGGCTTTAAGAGGGTGTCTTGGTAGATGGGCGCTGATCCATCAAATCCCCTGTATGCCAGCATTAGTGATTTGAATTTGATGCGTGCAGCTAAGGGAAGCCAATGGAGGTCCGTGTAAAGAGGTGAGACATGCGCTCGCTTTGGCTGGTTGAAAACCAAGCGAGCTTCAGCATTCTGGATCATCTGTAGCGGTCTCAGAGCAAAGGCTGGAAGACCTGTTAGGAGGGTGTTGCAGTAGTCAAGGCGGGACCAAGGTCTGAACTAGTAGCTGTGTCGCACATTGGGTTAGATACGGCCTAATCTTCCTGATGTTAAATAGAGAGAAGCGACACGATCGAGCGACAGAGGCCACCTGATCCGCAAAGTTCAGCTGATCATCGATCATGATGCCCAGGTTTCTTACATCCTCAGTGGGTGCCACAGATAGGGAGTCTAACCTGATGCTGATGTTGTGGTGAATAGTTTCCTTGGCTAGGATGACAAGCAGTTAAATTTTTTGGAGAGGTTCAGTTGGAGTTGGTGATCTTTCATCCATGCAGATATGTCAGAAAGACAGGCTGAGGTTCGCGTCGGTATCGAGAGGTCATCTGGAGGAAAGGACAGATAGAGCTGGGTATCATCCGCATAGCAGTGATAGGACAAGCCATGCGAATGGATGATTGGGCTCAGCGAAGTAGTGTACATGGCAAAGATGGGTCTGAGAACTGACTGCTGATCGCTGCCACTTTGTTGGTGAAAAAGTTGGCAAAGGAATCTGCCATGAGGTTAGATGCAGGAGGTGGTGGGTTTAACAGAGACTTGAAGGTAGAAAATAGCTTCCGTGTGTCGGTAGCGCTGTGGATCTTGTCCTGATGGAACTCCTTCTTTGCAGTGGTGACACTTGAGGAGAAGGATGAGAGCAGCGTTTGGAAGTGTGAGAGATCAGATGGGTCCTTTGATTTGTGCCACCTTCTCTCCGCAGCTCTGAGGTTTGTGCTCATCGATCTAAGGGAGTCAGTCAGCTATGAGTGTGACTGCATGGGTCTACCAGGTTTGGTGATCAGTGGGCACAAGCGGTCTAAGCAGGAACTCAGTGTTGAGCAGAGGGACTCTGAGGCATCATTTACCTCCAGAGATGAGAAAGTGCTACGGGGTGGAAGAGCAGAGGTAACAACTGCAGAGAAATGGGTAGGAGACAAGTTGCGGAGATTGCGTCGAAAGGAGACAGTAGGAGGGTGTGCAGTGGGTAGTTGATGGAGACAAGCATCAAGCTGAATAAAGTAGTGGTCTGAGAGGTGTAGAGGAAACTTTTAGTGAGTTGGTCATGCAGTGTCTGCTTAAAACAAGATCATGTACTTTGCCGGCCCTGTGAGTTGAGGGGCTGCTTACCCACTGGAGATCAAACGAGCGAGTTAGCGAGAAGAAATCTGCGGCGTCTCGAGTGTCAAAGTGAATATTCATATCACCAAGGACAAGCAGAGGACAGTCATGCTCAGGGATGGAGGAGAGCAGGGAGTCTAGATCTTCTAGAAAGTCTCCCAATTGACCCGGAGGACGATATACAACAACCACATACATTTTAACAGGTGCTGTCGTCAGGGCGGTGTGGTATTCAAAGGAGTTGTACGAGGCTCCTGAGCTGAAATTGGTATATTTCCATTTGTTGGATATCAGTAGCCCGTACCACCTCCTCTTTTGTCAGGCCATGGTATGTGAGAGAATGTGTAGTTGGTGGGAGTGCAATCGGTGTGGCACTGTTTTCTGGTTTGATCCAAGTTTCTGTGAGGGCAAGGATGTCCAGTGAGAGATGGTTTGCATAGCCAGAAATAAAGTCTGCCTTGTTCACCGCTTACTGACAGTTCCAAAGACCTACAGAGAATTTATTAGTTTTGGATGAAGATGTGTGATTTAGTGAGCAGAGATTTCTGCCTGCGGGTGCCAGAACCGCCTGCGGGTGCAAGAAATAACGGAGATAGGAGGATGAAACATCGCGGATAGAGAAGGTAGACCCTGTTCCGTGTCCCCGTTCGGTAGACACGCACGTCTTTACCCGAGAAAGGCTGAACACAAAGGCTGACACTTCGCTTACGCTTCAGTGTATTCCCCTGTTTTGTTATGCACAAGCACATGCATCTGTTCTGTGTGATTGAATGATCCGGCTAAGACCACCCCCTGGGTGGAAGGTTTGAAACCAAGGCCTGAGGGGATTGCTGAGAAACACTTCCCTAGACAATGGAACCTTGATTGACCTAGTTCTCACTTCCTGAATGGCTTTCAGGTGAGAGTTTCAGTCAAAACAGGAGATCCGCAGGTACAATTTAGATGGTAAATAGGCACAGAAATACAACAGCAGGCACTTACTCTTCTTAGTCAGTAGTCCCTCTGATACTTGATAAAAAAGGGGGCTAAAGGTGTACAAGTTGGCACATGTATGTATAGTATAAACTCTATTTTGAGATATCATATAGGTTTAACATTTGTGACAACCATTTTAATTTGGAGGGTTTCTGGCAAGCATACCCACCGTAATGTGTTTCAATTGATAAATTACACTTCTTACACTTTCATTAAGCTTAACACCTCTCATCATTTTCTAGTCCTCCAAGTGTCCGTAAGTAGAAAAAAAAAAGATTTCTTGTCTAAACAGATTTAAGGCACTGGAAATGTCCTTGGTGTCTGTTGGACCACACTGTTACACTATTCATTAAAAAGGTCTAGATGCTTCAATATCTTTGATTAAATGCACTGGATTCCTTTAGATTGAATTCAAACGCTGGAGTTCCTTAGACTATTGATGACAGACACAGCAGCATCCCTCTAAAATATTGATTACACACACTTGTTTGGTGCAGATTATCGATGGCAAGCACTGGATCGTAGACTGAATGCAGACCATGACGTTTCTGGCTGCACAGTTTCTTCACAAGGCGAATTAGAGACATCTATTTCTATAGTAGTAACAGCAGGCTTTGTGTTTCTTTACTAAATTGATTACAGTCCTTTTAAAACTTTTTTTTTTTATATAGGAACCAAAACGTCTTACATTTAAATGAAATGCAATATTAATCCGATTTAGCAAATGTAGTTTTTTTTTATCAGTTGACTCAATTTATTGTATTTTGAAAGTTATATAGTTAGTTTATTTATATAGTTCAATGTACAACAGATGCTGTCTTGAGGCACTTGACAAGAAAAATAAATACATTCTAATCATACATAAATTCATACATGTTAAAAAAAGTAAAAACTAAATCACTTTAAAAAGTTTCCAAAATAAAGAAACCCAGCAGATTGTTTCAAGTAACTGACTTGCAGCATTGCCTACTTGTGGATCAGCACACAGAGACATTATCCTACATTTTGTCATTGATTTTACAGCAATCCCTTATACTGACCACACATGTAGTGACAGTAGAGAGGAAAAACTTGCCCTAAACAGGAAGAAACCTCCTGAAGAACCTGCCTCAGAATTTGTAACCATCTGCAACAACCCACTGTGGAAATGAACAGACAGAAAATTTAAATAATTTAAAGCGGAGAAAAACTTAGTAGGCGATGTGGGACACTGACCAGCAGGCGTCCTGCCTCCAGGTGGGGAAGCAGACAAACACAATCAGCACAGTTTAAGCACAAAACACGCAAATAGTACCTAAACAGTACTAAATGCGTTGCAAAATCAATTTGAACTAATGTATGATTGTTTTTAACAACTCCGCGTCAGTAACTGAGAAGGTAGGAGTTCATCTGTGTGGATTACAGGTCCGACCTCCCGCTTCAATTGTCTCTGTTGTGTTCTTGCATCTTTGGCTGCAACTTTTGACAAAAAGATAACTTCTTACCTCTACATAACATTACATAACAAACTTGTAATCCTCTAAACCTGTTTGTTTGCATAGGTAACAGTGGACCAGATAAGAGACTAATCCGCAAAATTTTAAATATAAAACATTTCTCTTTTTGCACACTATGCTACATTTATATTTATTTTGGCATCCTGCACTCCATGCTGTTCTAAAACTCTCAGCAGCTCTCCAGACATGAAAAGAAGCCAACCAATTAAATCCCACATTTTCATAAAATTTGAGCCCTTTCTATCCCAGCCTCACTCTGTGGCTGTAGCTCATGCTTAAAAGGTAGAAGCGGCCACTATGGTCCGCCTGGCTATTTCTTTTATTCTACTTCCGTAGAAAAAAATACATCACCCACCCTCACAGATCAGCACAGAGTGTTTGTATTTGTTTCTAAGTGTGTTTGTCCCTGGCTCTGTTGTTTGAAACATTAAGAACTGGGCTGCTCTTCTGCGCTTACATCCCTCACATTAAACTAATTATGTGGATATGTGTATGCATGACACACTTTTGCTTCTTTTTTTTTGCATGAAAATGATGCTAACATAATGTTTTTATTTATACCTGTTTAACTTTTTAGCCATAACAACCTAAATCCTCTTCCTCAGCTTTATAACAGTACAAACTCAAACAACAGTGGGTGAAACAGGATCGCAGAAAAGTGCAAGAACTGAACAAGAAATGTAGTTAAAAACTAAATCGTCTTGTAGTAACCAGATATCAAGACAGACATCTACCTTTAAGTCCAACATGGAACGTATAGTTTTTATAATAATGACTGTTTTTTTGTTTTTTTTTGCTCCTTTCAATATTTTTTAAAGATATTTAGAAGTACCATGATAATATTTGTAAAGTGGGACCTCAGGGCTTATTTTTTTTGTTCCTTTGAAAATCTTAACACGTTGGACTCCTTGTGTAGCCTCCCCGTCCATGTGCAAAAATGTGTGTTTTAAAAGTCAGACTTTAGTTTCAATTTAAATAACCTAAAAGAATGAATGAAATAAAAACCTGGGAGTGCATTTTATTCTCATACAATATTTTTTTTTAAGAGTCAGTTGCTGACTTAATTTAGCAAAAAACAGTGAAAGGGCACAAAATAAAGACCCTACATTGAATGCTACAAACGCATTTCCTTGTTTCCTTTATGTTATTTTTTTCTTATAGTCTTTAGGGTCTTGGCAAATCTAGACATGTTTTCGCTGAATTTACTTGTTACCTTTTTTTGTGCCACCCCGACATCATGACTTTGATGTCAACGTGATGCACCCACACCATCTTGTGTTTTGCTTTGCCGCAATCTCCCTTCCTGTTCGCGGAATGGGAAACGGTACTGTTTATTGTCATGTCTTTCTTTGGTGATGGCTTTGCTTAGGGTGTTCACAGAGGCTGATGCATGAGGTAAACAAGTTAATAATTAATTCCTGTGATGAATAATACAAACCCACTGTCTTGATTTGTCAGCTGATAGAAAACCGTCAATTTTTTTTTCTGGTGCCCTTTGAAAAGAAAGAAATATCTAATAACCCTAATATTGCATAAATAGATTCGTTTTTTTTTCTTCTTGTCTTATATACTAGAGGTCAACATGTTCTTGTCTGGACACTTTGGTTAAGATGTTATTAAGTAATATCTTCCAGCAGCAATACTTCTGACTAAAGGTAAAACCTTTATATGATTGTTTAAATAAACTTTTGTTTGGACAAACTTTTTACTGTTTCTTTGAAAGTATTTATCATCATGGCAACAAACAAAATTCTGATCTGAAACCATGTACATTCTGATAACATGTTTGGGAAAATTTAGTTTGAAGTTGAACTTTTGTCTTTTTATAGACAAAAAGCATCCTACAGGACTCATTTGTTTCTCATCAGATCTTTGACCTTCTTTTATTGCTTTAAGGATTCCTGGGGGACATTACCTGATTATTCAAACTACAGAGCTGATTGTCAGAGCTCAGGTTAACATGACACATGCTGCTAATGGGCATTCAGGTTAACATGGTTTCCTTGGGTGTCTCCCATACGTGCTCTTAGATCAGTACATCAAAACTGAAAGGTCTACTGTTTTTTCTTTGATGGTTGGAACGCAGGTCCTTTATTCTAAAGCCCAGTAATCCTATGCAGCTTTTGTCCATGTTTGACATGAACTCAAATGTGAAAACAGCAGCTGTTCAAAGTTTTTGACTTTCAATTTTGTCTCATACCAGCAGACGGAAAAAAAAGAAAGTAGAACTAGTAGTTTGAAGTTCAGGACAAAGGTCAATCGCTAATGGGCCTCAGAGAAGCTTAGTAATTCTACATTTGAATTTAGTAGAGAAAGACAAGACATTAAACTACAGCTTGGCAGATGCTTCTTGCAGCAATGGAAAATTATATTCTGGAAAGCAGGAGAATAAAGGTAACTAAAGAAGAGCTTGTAGAAGGTAAGTAGAAAATGTAACAATGTTTCTCTAGGAATACTGATTGTTAATGAAAGAAAAAGTAAGTTTTATAATTTAGGAAGTAAAAGGTATCCTACATCTTTTGAAATAAAAATGTGTCTTAAAGCCCTTTGCCTCATTATCAGTTAAAAACACGTGACAGGTAAGGTAGTAGAGCGGACAACCCCCCAAAAAAAGACAAAAATAACCTTACCACATTATTGTGTTAAACCTAATTGATCCGACAATATGCGTTTTATATTTGTAAACTAAAGTGTTCACATTATAACAAAGTGAATATTATAATGTGGTAATGTGATCGTATATCAGTACCACCTGATAAGTACGCTTTAACATGACACTATATTGAGCAAGTATTATGTATATCTTTTAAAACAGTAAAATGTTTTTTCCTTAGCCTGGATGTCAGCGCTATGCTTTCATTTATTTCCAAATAGTTTGTTTTCATATTAAACAGTAGCCCCAAAAAGGAACAGTACCGCTGTACTGCTGTGTTCATTATTAACAAAATATTAAATATAAGGCATCAGTCCTCACATTACTCTACTTTAGCATAAGAGAGAAAATTTTAGTTTTAAATTATTGGAATTTATAAGACTAAATGATACTTTATTCAAATTTTTATGTTGAATAAAGTATCATATGCCATTAGGCTGGCATTTGACATTGCTAGTTTTATAAAAGAGAGATCATTCTCAGACTTCTTGGTATTCCACCATAAAAATCGACACTGGCTGCTTTATTATTTTATATGAAGCTATAGTGATTTTTCATTCAAACCTTGTTTAAATTTTTACCCACCAAAACTGTATTTCATAAATGTTTTGTGTGCATGTGTGTGTGTGTGTGTGTGTGTGTGTGTGTGTGTGTGTGTGTGTGTGTGTGTGTTTGTGTGTGTGTGTGTGTATTCAGACTGTTTGAATTTTTTTTCATTTTTCTTTTTCCCTCTGTCCTGTTCAGCAGATTTGCTTTTCCAAGTGAGTCTATAGAGCCTCCCTTGCTACCCATACCTTAATCTTTCATGAAAACTAGCTGCTACCAGATTGATCCTGAAGCATCCATGGGAAATTGCGAGAACACAATGATACAATAATACCTGTGGAGATATAATTAATGGAAAGCAGAACAAATACAGCAATGTATGCAGCAAAAAAAACAAATAAATAAATAAATAAATAAATAAATAAAAATATGAGGCAAACTTGATGTTATTAATAAGCAGAACGGCCCAGTTAAAATATTGTGATCTCTATAGTGTGTGATTGCGTGTGAGCATGCAGAAATTTTTATGTAGGTCTAACATGAATTATGCTCAGGCATGGGTATAGAGGGCAACTACCACCCCTCTCCAGGAGCCCAGAGGGAGCACAAGGTCCAGGACATCTGGGCCACCCGAGAGCACATGGATTAGACAGCCCACGGCAGGAATACCACGCACCCATCCAGAGGGCCGCAGAGGGTGTCCAGGGCAGAGCCCCCATGTTTGCAGAGCAGAGGACCCAAGGCACCAGGAGGAGTATCTACCCGTCCCGGCAGTCCCAAGGACAGGCCAGGGTCGAGCACCCCCAGCACCCAGCCGAGCCTGTTTTGACTTTTCTTTTTTTCTTTCTATCTTCTCTACCTCAACTGTATACTTCTTGCCCTATGTCTTTTCTCCTTCATTTTTTGGTGTCATCCTTCCTTCTTTGTATCTTATTTTGCCTTCTGTCCATAACCCCCCATCTTTTTTCCCTTTGCTCATTTGCTAATGATCAGGGGTGCCAAAAGTATTCACATGCATTACTCAAGTAGAAGTACAGATATAAATACTTCTTTAGAAGTATCAACTCAAGCTTTTTCCTTAAGTATTTTTATTTTTTTAACGATGAAAACGTAATGAAAACAAGCCAAAACGAAGTAGGAGTGACGCAGTTATTTTAAAAATGTAAAAAGTAGAAAGTACAGATAATTGTGTGAAAATGTAAGGAGTAGAAGTAAAAAGTCGGCTGAAAATAAATAATCCAGTAAAGTACTCAAAATCTCTATTTACCACCTCTGCTAATGATCACCTGAAATCTTTTTGGATTTCAATGTTCTCAGAAATCATTTTACCCATCTCTCATATCTTCCTGTGGGCAGAATCCTGCATCAGCCACTTTACTGTCAGCAACTTTTGGAAGAGTCTTACTATTCCAGATAAAAAAGACAAGATTCTACTCAGCAGTGAGTCAGAACCAAACTTCTTTCTTATTCTGCTGCTCTATTTCTAACTCCATCTTACTGCTGAGGTACAATGAAAGGTGACTCATATATGATTCACGGAGGCAGTGATTGTGGTTTTTGCTCGCGTTCGTCGCACTGCTTATCCCGGAACGCAAATAGCATTGGAGGGTGTCATGGGGAGGAAAAAATAACTAAAAACATACTTTTGTTGCTGAGGGTACTGTGCTCTTTTATTTTTTGTCTTTTTTTGATGTAGCTTGTTAAAGTTTCCTGTTGTGCAAAGATCAAAAAAGAATCAAGACATGGTCTTCAGATCGGCATTACGAATCTGCTGTTTTTCTCTTTTTTTTAATATTATCCTTAGATTGCATAAATATTTTAGCTGTCCTACATTTCACAACATAAAAGGAGTTGAAAGAAATACACTAGAGGTTAAACTGCTGCAACCTGTCCTCATCAGAGAAATACTGCAACAGAAACATCTTCTCCATGGGATAAAACTCTGTTCTTTATTCATTATATGTTTATTTTGTACAAGTAAGAAAAGCTATTATGAAAATTACCTAACTTGCCTTCTCTTGGTTCTCCATATTTTGTTGCTAAGATATCTGAATAAACTTGCTGATAATCTGTTGCTTTAAAGGCTGGAGAACTTATACAATCAGGTCATGTTCATGTCATGTGTGTGTGTGTGTGTGTGTGTGTGTGTGTGTGTGTGTGTGTGTGTGTGTGTGTGTGTGTGTGTGTGTGTGTGTGTGTGTG
>JAVLVB010000535.1:566195-636744 GCA_032876305.1 Orestias chungarensis
GTAAGTGCATGAATGTGTTATGTATGGGTTTCCTGCTGTCACTGTGTATAAAAAAAAAAAACAAGCGTCAAGTTGTGTGAGCCAAGTTAAGTGTAACTTTACAAAGAAATATAAGTTTGATAGGCTTTAAACAAATAGTGCTAACACAGCAGGTCCCAAAAAAAGAAGTATCTTTGGTAAGGAAAAGTTCTTAAAGTACGTTTATTAAAAGCAAACTGCAGTACAAAGTAAAGAGAGTACAATGTTCATGTTATTGTTAGTTTAGAGGAACAAATGGTGGTAACATGATCAACATAGTAAAAGCTAAACAACATCTAAACCTTTTATTTGTGTCTTAAAGTCAGTAAGAACCTGTCATGAGTTCTCAGGTATTACTTCTTGTCTGAAAGGAATCCTAGAGGCGATAAGATCAAGATTTTGCTGCTGAATTCCTCTGATTCAAATATCTGTGTAAAAGGCTGCCATAGTTGTGCTTAACAGTTTTTCTTTTCCAAGTGAGGCTTTAAAAATATAGAGCCTCCCTTGCTTCCCATACCTTAATGGTTTATTGATTTCTGAGGTGTTATATACATTCTAAAGCTAAACATGACTGGGGGGGGGGACAGAGTGACAGGGAGCATAAACAGACCAATATTCAAACAGAAACAAGTAAACAAACAGTGTCAACAAACAAACAAACACAACAGATTCAAAAAATGAGCTGCTACTACATCGCTCCGGAAGCATCATTGGGGAACTCCGGAATGGAAATGAATTATACGTGTGGAGATATAATTAGCGAAAAGCAGAGCAAACACAGCAATGTATGTTGCACATAACACAAATAAAGGCAAAGGCAAAGTTGGTGTTATTATTAAACAGATTTGCACAGTTTTAGTATTTTGAACTCTATAGTGTGTGATTGCACGTGAGCATGCAGATATTGTGATGTAGGTCTTACATGAATTATGCACAGCCATGGATACAGAGGGCCACTGCCACCCCCATCCCAGAGCCCAGAGCAAGCAGAGGAAGCACAAGGTCCGGGACAACAGGGCCACGCAAGAGCACAGAGATGAGACAGCCCACCGCAGGTACACCTTGCACCCATCCAGAGGACCGCAGAGGGGGTCCAGGGTAGAGCCCCCCGCAGCCGCGGAGTGGAGCCCCCAAGGTACCAGGAGCAGCACCCTACCCATTCCGCCAGGCACGGGACCCAGGGACCAAACACCCAAGCGCCCCCAGCACCCAGTAGAGATCCCGCCCAACACCCAAGAGGGACAGGCGACCCCAGACAGCCAGCCGGGGCAGAACGATACAAGCCGCAGTGCCCCCAGCACTGCACCCCAGGGCCCAGTCTGTCCGCAGGTGAGGAGGGGGCAGGGCAGGACCCTTCCCACACGGGAATAGCATGGGAAGGCAGAGGACACCCAGTCACAGACCCAGCCCCATCCAGATTCATACACAATCATACATGCTCACTCACTCACACACTCACTCTCACAAGGTATGGAGGGGGTTGGTGGTTGGGGGGGGACCAGCCTCTGGTGCAGCCCAGTGGGCGGCCCCCAGGACAAGAAGCTCCCCCACCGATGCCGTGTCCATCGCTCTGAACCCCAAGATCAATCCCCCCCACTGCAAACCTAACAGAGACCCCAAAGTACCCCGTCTAGGCCGGTAGCCAACAGTGACCCACCACCATGCCGGCACATCCAAAGCCCGAACCCCCCGGGCACAGGCGAACCCCGCAACCAAGCACAGGAGGCCCCCGGGGGTGACAGAGCCCCAGCCCCGCTCCACAAGCCCCACCCAGGCAACTCAGAGACCCAGCAAAAGACAGGTAGCCACCGCCCCGGACCCCACAAAGGCCCTATCCACCACCGCACAGCAGCACCACCCACGGGTCACCAATGAAGACCCTCTGACTAGATACATGGTGCACCAACCGGAAGCCATTCGAACTTCCGACCCAGACGCGCGCCCGCCGCCCCACCACCACCAAGATCCCCCCACAGCCAACCCTAGAGCAACATAGAACAGTGAGACAATGATGGAGCTAATTAGAGAAACCAGAGATTGCAGGTATCAGTCAGATGATGTTTTGAAGAGGCAGACATTGTTTTTGAATACTGAAATGATCTAACAGAAGGACAAGCTATGTTTAAAGAATTCAAGCAACCTCTACACCAGTGTTTGTTTACTTTATTTCACAAAATCTATCACAACATTTTTGATATATTCCAATATTCTGAATATAGAATATCTGAATTTAGATATTATATTTTTTTTCTACAGTCTAAGTAAGGTTATTAAGACCAAATTTATTCTTGTTACTAGTTTTAATATTTCTCAATGCTTGCTGGTCATTTCATACCTTTACAGTTTTACAATGTTCGATTTTCTGAACCTAACTTCTAAAAAATGTGTAAGGGATTATTCCCACTACTGAAGTGAATCACATTGGAAATCTGATTAGCTTTATTCTATGTTAGCCTTATTGATATTTCATTACTTAATTTATAAAAATAAAAACATAACCCACAAGGGTTATTTTTAATAAATGTAAACTTGCTGAAATGGGGATTGGACCACGCAGAGTAGAAATAGGGTGCTCTATGACATCGTTGGAAAATAATATCCAAATAAAATAAATACATGTGACATTTGAGTAATTTGCTTGTAAAGCAATTAATGTTTATTTTTATTGCATGTCTTTCTACAAAAATAATCTTAGTAAAAATTAATGAAAATAATACAAAACAACTAACTGGACTGAGGGATTACTGTGCTGCAAAGATGATTAGATAATACAGATACCAAGACACAAATGAAGAGTCATACATATAATTACTCAGAGAATGACCCCAGTTCATGTTCAATTACAGACCTCAGACCTCTCTTTTCTGATTTTCCGCATTTATACAGATTGTTACTTGATATATGGCCTTTCAATATGTTTCCGATGTTTTTTTCCCTACAACCTTGTGGAGCTAAACTGCCTTAATTGCTTCATGTATTATGTAAGGAACTTGTCTTGAAACTAATTGTTGTTGAAAGACAATGTTGCAATTTACCTTGACTTCATGCGTTCCAACATCAGGTTACACGGCCTGCGTGTGCCGGTCCAGTCTTTTGTACTGCTTGCTACACCACAGTATCAGGTGAACATGTATGTACATGATACGAATGTGTTTTGTTTTCTTTTTCCCATTGTTGAATATTATGTTTGAAAGGCCTGTAAGCAATATCATGTACTTTGAAACAGCACATCATTGTGACTAAGCTGTGTAACAGCTTAAATTCAAAAAAATATTATTTTCCTGATGTCACCTGAACTGATTATCATAACTTATTAGCAAAGCAGGTATCTTTAACCAAAGTTTTAAAACCTGCCATCCTCCAACGTTTGGATCCATCGTTGCACCAAAAACATCTAAATCAAAGGGTCGAATGATCCCTTTGGCACGTCAGCAAGTAAAGAAACAGCCTGGTTATTAACAAGTCATTTCCAGGAGTGTTGGAGCAGTGACACAAAGGTTACCAGCCATGGTAACCATTGTAACAATAAGTGGCTTTAAAGACCCTGCTAAAGCAAAATAAGTTGACCTCTTGTTGGTTTGATTAAAGATATGAACAAGCTCTAATTTATTAAAATATTTATTCAGGTAGGTTATTTATTTCTATTTGAAAAAAGGAAACATTAACCCCCTGAAATTCTCTTTTGACAAAGCAACTAAAATCAAAGTGTTGCCGATTAAACATTGTCAGTTTTTTTTAGGGTTAGGGGATAGATAGATAGATAGATAGATAGATAGATAGATAGATAGATAGATAGATAGATAGATAGATAGATAGATAGATAGATAGATAGATAAGCCCCTGGTTGTAGGGGCAATCTAGGGGTGATTTTTTTAAAGTTTTGGCAGAACCTAGTTATGTCCTTTCAATTTCTAAGCCGGGTTTTTTTCATACTAGACAACTGTGTGTTTTTTTAAATAATTTTTTTTTGTGATGATTTTTTACGGTCTTGTCTGTTACGGTTTTTGAAGGTTTGTCAGCCTACAGTCAACTTTCAGCTCGTCCTTGTGTTCTCTCTGTTGAGCTCTGCATGTTCTTCATCAGTGAGTTCTTTCTGCAATGTCTCTGTGTGAAGCGCAGACTCAGCACCCACCCAGCAAGACAAACATTCAGCTTCGTTCAAACAGCCACTAACAAATAATGAGGTCATTAAGAAGGACAGGGAGGATAAACGGCTTCAGGCTGACAGGAAAGTGTGAAGATGCTGTTAACATTTGTTGTACTCTTGAATGATTCTGCTGTGAAACACAATCATAACCAGCTTGGTATCACAGTATGATACAGTGTATTTTCAAGTACAATATTTAAACTCTGATATTTAATTTCAGCTTAAATATGGTTACCCTTTTCCTAAGAACTCAACTTAAGTCTTTATTCTTTGAGCAGTACAGTATGTTGTGTTGTCTAATTGTCTAATTCTACAGATTGCTTTTCAAATCTCATTTAACTATACAAATGTTCGCCCCTTATCAAAAAACGTTGTATAAAAGTCCTTGACTCAGAGAATTACTTCCATCAATTTTTGAAACATTGAAGAAAAATGTGGATTAAAGTTTCATGGTTTTTGCTTTTCTTTGTTTTGGTTTCCGTGGTTAGTCTTAGATACTTCATTATATTCAGTTCTAGTACTCTTCCTGTTTAGTTAAGGAATAGTTTATGGTCTATATTTTTTATTGTTATTGTACTCTGTCGTCTCCAGTCCCTCCTACTGTCTCTCTCTCTCCCTCAGCCTTACTCCCTATTATCACTCACGGCTGCACTCATTTACCAATCAGTTCCTGCCCAATGTTCCATTGCTCACCCTCTTCGTATATAAGCCCGGTTCATTCACTTACTCATCATGATCTCTGTTCCTCCATCCCTTTGATCCTCCCTGCTCCAGTCTTGCCTCTCATGCCGTTGGCCTCCAAACGTTTGTACCTCCCACCATTTGTTGTTTTCTGTTGCCATCATTTAACTGTATCCATCTGCCTACAAGAAACTGTCATCGCCATACACAAGTTGACTCTGCCTCTGCTTTGAATGCGTATACAAAACCCTGACAGTCAAAAATTTAACTGTATATAATAGTCATGCTTAACTGTAGCATATTCAAACTCATTTTTGAGAAGTTTGTTTCTGATGGGAAAAAACACTCCTAAAATGATTTAGAAAAAAATGGAAAATCTAAAAAAGCATTTATTTTTGAAAAGATATTTTAAATGGTTTTGCGTATATTTTGTTTCAAAATGGCCTGTTGAAATGTATTTACACCCACCTTAATAATTAACTGAAAGATCTACGGTTGTGATACAGCAGTCAGACCCATCTTATAATTGCTCAGCTGATTTCTGCATCTTTTTATTACATTAAATGGTTTTGTCAGAAAAGTTGGTTCTGGAAAATCTGATAATTTATGCTTCTTGAGTGAACGAAGAATAGGTCCTGCAAAAAGTTCCTACAGCACCAGAACTGTCATCCCATAGTTTCAGCCTGCATGCGTTCAATAGTTTGGTGAAGGCTGTGTGTGATAAACACTGCCCCTAATACCCATCTCTGACTGTGAAGTCTCTCGAACATCTCATAAATAGACTTCCACCTTGTTTGCTAGCAACGCACTGACCTATGCTCCTGCAAATATTTTCATTAGAGTTGTGGTATATGTGATTTACCCGAGACTGCTCCCCATGGACCTCACTTTTGTTAATTACCTGTCAGGGGTTGGCACTCACCTCTGTGGTGCTTGTCTCATTTTTTATGAATTGCAGTAGTCTTACTTTTGAAGGAAGGGACTGCTTTGCACAGCCTGATTTAGCTTGCAAACAGACAGTATTGGCAAACAGTGAAGGTGATGCTGACTCACAACACATGTAACAACAATGATGTGTTCCTTGCTGACTATCAACAATAAAAGATGGGGTCACCATTTATTTTTATATATTCAACATTGGCAGTTGTGTTGATTATGCATTGTAACCCTATTGCAGTGTTTTGACCCTGCCCTACATATGATGGACGTCCCACTGCTTTAACGCACTAGATTCAGATGAATTGTTTAGATGAATTGAGCAAGAGGTTGTTACCAGTTCTTTTAAAGCAGAGAAATATCTAAAATGTGCAGGGCAGGGTGCTTTGAGGATCGAGCTTTAAAAAACTCTGCTGCAGAGTACAAATGCTAGTTTGACAATGTGTGAATAGATCTGTATTTATATTAGCAAAATGTAACTAACTTAAGGACTGCAAAGTAGATCTTGTGGTCATGCAGTCCGAAGGTCCTGGGTTTCAACTAAGTGGTTTTCCAATGTTAGACATTTTAGTGCTAAATTCTCCCAGTATTATGCAGTCAATTGATATTCACATTTATTAAGCGTGTTCGCCCTGGAGGATCTTTAAACAGTTAGGGAAATTTATGAAGAGTTTATTATTACCTGACATGACATTGCCATGTGTTTAACTTAGCATTAGCATTTTAGCCCTTCATTATTAGAAGGTTTTAAACTGTGTTTCAGCAGTTGTCATTTCTCCATAATGTCATCATTTTTTTCTTAATCTTTCTGTAATGAGAACAGATGGAGACCATCTGAGGAGGATGACTGGAGGTTAAAACATTGCTTCCGTGGTTACCGTCTCTCAGGAAACTGTCTCAGTACCTCTTCTTGTGTGTCCCCCTACCCCCATCCTCCTTTTCTTCTTTATAGTTTTTATTTTCACTTTAATGAGTTTTGTCAACAAGTATTTTGTCTGTAGTACTTTATTTATGTTTTGCTGTGTTATCTCGAATCAGGGTTTAAAAAATTAGAACAATCTTCTTAATGTACGCTATCTTTCTTTTTTTACCAAATATTTTGTCTAAAAGACTTCTGCCCATTTGTTGTCTTTCCGGGTTGGTTTCTGGACAGATCAAAAAGGTACATCACACGTTACTAGTAATGTGGTGTACCCGTCATTTTATATTTTTCTGGCCACTAGGAAGGGTCAGTCAAGCTACAACTGGCAAATTCCGGTCACCACCCAATCTTTTGCTGCATCTTCTATTTAAAAGCAAATGACTTATACAAAAATAAATCTTCTGCTTTAAAGTCTCCACATACATTGTGTGCATACAACCTTCATTTCACTACATGACACCAGTGTGTTGATAAGCAGCTTATTGAGTATTTTTCTTTGTTAAGAACTACTGACAAGACTTTTAACTTATATTGGCTCAGCAGTTTTCGGAACATTAAAAGCCAATATGTTTCAGCAAAACAGGTGGAATGATCCAAATTATAAATAATACAGGAGAGAAGTGTTAAAAAAGTTGATTAAGGAAAACACAGGAGGCGTCAATCAAGGTCAACATAAGGAAATATGAAACATATAAGCTTCATTTATCAGGTATGGAAACACGCACATAAATAAGGAGTACAATCCGCTCAGATAAAAAGGTGCAGTCTAACGCTCCAGGGTCTCACATTTACCAGGGGGAAAGGTTTGTTGCTACATTCAGAGCACTTAAATGAAAGGTTATGGAGATCAAAAGCTTTTAGCGTCTCTACAACTCCCAATAGACAAGTTGCATGTAGGTCAGAGTACATCACTTATTATTGTGTTATTATTGTTTTCTTGTGAAGTAAATGTAAGTTTAATCTGTTGAAGATGAAGGGTTGTCTGCCCGGTGTGTGTTTGTGATGACATTCAGCAGGTTAAGGTTTTATTAAAAGCATATTTGCAGCCAGCAAGGGAACGTCTGCCAATATCTTGTCATTAGAATTCACTGGCAGCATATGATGGGGCCATATGGGCTATTAACAAACCCAACCTCTCTGTAGATGGAGGGAGGAAAAGGGGAAGGAGAGACTTTGACCCAACCATATGGATGAAAAAGAGAAAAGAGACTGAGGTAGGGATGGGTAGATGGATTTGGCAAACTCTCATAAATAGTCAGTGCGTCCAGTTGAATTAATTTTACATGCATAGATGCATAACTGAATATGGGAAATTGATGAATAAAAAAGGAATGCATAGGTATGAAATGAACATATGAGGTGATGGATAAGGAAGACAGGAGAAGGAGGAGGCAGGATGAAGGTCTTTAGGTGGTGTGAAGCCCCCTGTTGGAGGCGGTTAATTAGCTCTCAACAACTGATGGTGTTCCACACTATGCTCCACAGGAAAGATTTCATGGTCAGATAATATCCGGCTGAAATTATTGAACAGAAAGTCTCTTTTTTTTGAGTGCACTATAGCATAATAAAACGTTTGGATATTTTTTAAAGGTATACAAGACAAACACTGTAATAAGCTGGAACATACATCTTGATCATTGTCCAAATTTAACATAAATGTCTGGTTGAGGTTTACTGAACTTCATTCAGAAGCAGCTGTCAAAAAAAAAGGTGATGACCAGAAGGTGACTCACCAACAATCAAGGACAAACTCTCTGCAACTAAATTCTCACTAACCACTCAGTGGGTCAATTACAGGTTATTCTGACAACCTGTGCTCCTTTACAGCAGGTTGTTAATTAATTTGGACAGCAGTAAGCTCACTCAAAGACAAATGGAGTACAGTCCGAAATGTGAGCAATGTAAAAATATTTATTTTATCAACTTTAAGTACTGAATACATGAAAGTAAAGTAGCAGATGAATTTAAACTACAACCCTAATAGTTTCAAATTAATGTCTCTGGAACCTTCAGCAGAATGTCCAAACCTTTTCAAATGTGTGTATTTGGGTCAATAATCTGTAGGTTCATAAGAGAACGTCTACAAAGATTACAAGTAAATCAGTTTTGGTGTTGGTAGGAAATAGAGTTCAGGATCAAATCCAATATGGGTGAGAGTCTACAATAACCTGTAGTTGGTGATCTTGATCCTGAGAGGGAGATGTCCCAAAAAGCAAGAATCAAAAATTGACCTGCATATAACATGTATATGGCAAATTTTGTAACTAAGACGGGTTTGGGGCTAACTTTCTCCAAAGGTTAGCCAACACAACATACTGTAGACAAACTAAACTGCTATAAAACCAATGTCTGGAGGGTCTTTAGTTAAACACTATTATGAACATTTTATTAATATTTTTTGGTATTTGTAGAACTAATACAACAAAGACTTATTCTTAATTAAAATGCAGCGTCTGTCTCTAGGATCATTCTTCTAAATACAGTTCATCGCACATTTCTATGGTATGTTGGTGCTCACCTCCTATTTGTGCTCTCATTTTCAGTTTAGCGGTTGATATTTTTGAGCCCTACTCCAATCCCAGTAATATCAGTATTGTCAGATTATTGGTTGCAGGGGTTGGACAGTTTGTGACAGAATATTTGTTATATTCACCTAGCACATCTACTCTTGACACAAAGCCAAAGTGCAGCAGAGTGTTTATTATACAGTTTTACTGCAATAAAAGTAGCTTGTACCTCATTTGGAAGACCAGGTTTAAGCATGTTTTAATTCTGCTAATTTTATTTCTGGATTGTAGGGTCAAACATTAATATAGTGGTTAAAAATATAATTTTATGCAATGAAAACCACTGTCAGCGATTTTCTTAGCGTCTGGGGAAATAATACAAATGACTAGAGGTCAGTCAGAAACAATTACTAAAAACACAACACAATAATAGTGCTATGTTTTTGAGCTCCCTTATAGTGTAAGAAATGATTTACTTTACCTAACCTGTTTTAACTGTTGGACTAAAAAAAAACAAATCTGCTGTTTTGTTGGTGGTTTGTTTTTAACATACAGTTTGATATCGGGGAATTTGTCTCCAGAATATGATGAAGCAAGTGTCTGCGAAACAGCTGAGAACTGGAGCCTCGCTGGAGCAACGTGTCACGAGCGGCAGACAGAATGGTCCGTCAGACGAAGAGATCGATGGAGGGATGGTGTCAGAGAGGAATTGTCAGCCATCTGGACTGTAAACGTGTCAGCCTCAGATAAAAGACGGGGCAAAATATTTTTTGGTACAATTTCAGTTCAGCCATGTTCAGATCTGTGTTTCTAATTCACTGATTCAAGTTCTCGGCTGGTTGTTAAGCAGAGTTATTAGTTAGAGAAAGAGAAGCAGAAATTTACAGACATGTGGAGGAAACATTTCGGCGCATTCTCGATGACAGCAATTGGCGAAAAAACAAATCTGATGGAGCGACGAGGAGAATACCATGAGGTTTTACAGTGATAGGAAGACCTGCTCTGACAGCCACTGTAGTTCCAGAATAGTTGCAATCAATCTCAGCAGGGAGTGGTGGTATAATATTAGATCTTTGCAAGAAAAATGTGTCTGCAAACAGTTTAGTTGAGCTCAGTTTAAAATGTTAAAACTGTTAAAAAAGGTTGACAATAATCCCAAATCAATTAAATTTTTTTATTGTTTAATCTACATTATCTGTCAGTAACTCAAGCTGCATTTAGCTTGTTGCAATACTACAATAATAAAAATAGAGCTAATGCATTTTGTATGCAGTTAATTCATTAGTCGAGGTATTAAAAACACTAAATATCCACGATCTCATTTATATTGTTTTTTCTTTTTTTTTTCTTTCTAACGAAGAAGATCTGCTAATGATATCATTTAAAAGAAAATGTGTATATGCAAATGCATTCACAAAATAAATACTATAACAAACAAAAAATAATGAATTAGACATATGAGGAAATATCCCATTAGCGGTAATTGCATGGCTCATTGTTTCAGTATGTAAACTGCCAGCTGTAACAACAACAACAAAAACTTGTTTCTTGACCTTTTACTAACTGGGTTGTGGACATGATTTATGAAATGGCCTTTCCTGCTGAGACATGTAAAACTATCATCTGTGAAAATTGATTTTCGCCGTCAGATGTGCACTTGGTAAGGTAAGGTGGAGGTCTGGTTTCACTTTTCACAAATATGTTCCAAACATTTATATTTATGATGTTCATGTTTTCGTCTGTTTTTTTCTCTTAACAAAAATTAAAATGAATTTAGCAGAAATGAACAAAAAGTATTTAGAGGTTAAACATTGTTCTCTAAAATTATGTTGATTGATCAAAATCTTATTCCTGGATATGGTCAAAGGAGAGAAATAACAAATATGACTTCATTGCAAACCTAAACTAAAAAGTCTGTTACTTAACTTTGAACACATTTTTGACAGAGAACCAAAAAAGGTCACTTACACACAAAGGATGACCAGACAAATCAAAGTAGACGCGAAATACAAAACTACATAATATAGACAATAAAAGATTGGTCTTAAACCCTTTGCATGTAAAGGGGTTTTCAGAGGAACCAAAAAGGGGTGTTTTGGTTCCAGAATTATCCATTTTTATAAGGCAAAAATACCTCAATTGAATGTGAAGATTGCTCAAACGTTTTGGAAAATTGTCCATGGTGAGAGAAGAACCGTCAGCCATGTTTTTATTTATTTTGGAAGCAAAAATGGAACCTCTGACATGGATCTAAAAAAAGACCTTTGTGGGTTATCATTGCTTCTGAGCCCATTCCATACAGTTTTACATGTAACTGCCGCGACATCAGCTCTTCATCTTGATCCTCTTTCTCACCGACCAAACTCAATTTCCTCTTCTTCTCCTGCACCTGCAGAGCATACGATAAACTAGAAGGGAGCCATCTGTGGAAGATCTGCATGCTGGGAGGAGCAGATTGGAGGGAAGGAAAAATGGGGGAGGATGGAGGGAAAGAAGAAGGAAGGCAGGCACCATGGGCGGGCAAAGATAGAGTATGAGTAGAATATGGAACTCAAAAGAAAGTTTTTTTACCTCATTTTATCACGATAAACATTTTTAAATGAAACCATGTCCTATATGGTGATTTTATCATGTTGCTGTCGCAAGGAACATATAATTTGCATCTTTTAAAAATGCTTTTAAGTTGATTCAGAAAGCAAGAACAAGGACAACCGATTTCTTCCAAATTAAAAACATGAATGCTTGGACCGAGGAAAAACCGTTTTTCCCAAATGTATTTTGTCACCAAACACAATCCATAGTAGAATAAACAAGCAATATTGCAAATTGATTTCATGTAAATAGGAACAAATATTGTTGAACACTACTGCCTGAATTTTAAACACAGTAGCATTTATTTTCAGAACACTGTTCAGTTCCTACCTGAACTGATGAATCTGCTGTTTGTTGTTCCAAAACAGACAATATTTAAAAAAAATAGTTAGTTATGAAAAGAAAACTACATTTAACTGAATAAGACACTTCAGACTTAACATAGATTTATTTTGTTTCTGACTAGCTTCTGTTTTTTTTTCTCCTTTCATATCTCCTTTTGTCAGCCTGCCGTTGCGCTTCTCTTCCCAGCTGCTAATCATTTTTATTATTTGCCCCAACCTGCTCATACCCTCAGCTGCATTCACTCACCTGTGATTAACTATTCTGGGTCTTTTTGTCCCCTCCACCTCTCCTGCAGTACTTAAGCTCCTCTTTTCCTCTCAATAATTCCTTTGCTCCATTTGCTTTATCATTCCTGGTTTATTTTTGTCCTGTGCCCTCATTAACTGAATTCTTGGTTTTTGTTGTTTAATTGTCAGTCAAAAATGTAATAATAGTGTAAAGGTTTTTTTATTATTATTTCTAAAATATTATCTATAAAATGATGAGATTAAACCTTTGAGGCGTTAGCAAACTATTCTGTTTAGAAATGGTATGAACTATTCCAGAAACTGAAAAAAATGGAGAAGAATGGCAGTCTTTCACCAATACAAGGTGAGCTTTTTAACTAAATTGTGCTTTTCTGATGAGGGTAAGTCAAACTAGAATCTTCAAGGTTAAAAAATGGAAAAATCTACAATGACCTGGTTTAGCTGACCAGCACGTGTCCTGCACGTGGTTAAAGGTTTTTAAGATCATATAAAAATCAAATGTAGAAAATAATATCAAGGACATAATTCTATGGGTTGCTTCCTCTGTGAGACTCTAAACAGTGCTCATCACAAAAAAAGCAACTAGGACGAAATTCGCATATATCATGACTAGTAACCCATGTCCAGTTTGTTTATGAATCAACCAAAATGTAAAGTGGGAATAAATGTCTGTTGTGTCAGAAAATATCTGCTTTTACTCACAGCTCCCCACAGGCGCACATGCCTGGGATGCAGTAAAGCCACATGTGTCTCGTTATGTCTTCAGAAGTGACAGAACAGCTCCATGTGCTTGATATACCAGCTGCGTTCTACCACACCGACAGTCTGCAGCCTTTGAAATGCCTCATAAATCATTGTCATGCAGTTCTCTTCAGCTATAGATGGTACCTGTCTGTGGAAACTACATTTGAATATAACCAGTTTGAATTGCTTTAGGTTGTCACAAGGGGTCAATCATTAAAGGAAAACAAACATGTTTCTCGACATGGTAAATAAATTATAGAGAGGACTTTACAGCTTCAGAACCATTACCTTAACTTTAAATTCTATTTTAACAATAAAATTTGTGAAAATCATTACAGTATTTTATATGCCTATATCTTTGACTTTCCATTGACATCCTTTTTAATTTTAATAAATTGTAATTGCCTAACCCTTACCTTAACCCTAATCCTCACCATTATCATTACACACCTAACCGTAACTCAGTAAACACCATAGTCGTACACCCAAACCCCTGACCCAAAAACAGCATTTGAACTTGTGGAGACCAGGCTTTGGTGTCCACAAGGATAGTATTTGTTAAAAAAAATATCTTCAAAATGTAGCAAGTGCATGGCCACATAGACACACACTGATTTCTATGTTTGTGAAGACTTTTAATCAATATTCATTCTTTTCTTTTTTTTAGCCAACCCTTATCCTTACCCCAAACCTATTCATTACCAGTATATGCCAAGCCCTGTACCATACCCAACCTAACCTCAATTCACACCTTAGTCCTTAACCTAATCCTCAACCCAAAAACATTTGTTTTGGTGTCCATGCATTGAGCCCAATAGGTAGCAGTCATTCTTTAAAATGTAGTATTTGTTGGAAAACCAGGTCTTGTGAGGTGAGAAGTGCAAACTCCCAAGTTTTGGAATTTACCACCTTTAGGGATGGAATCCCACAGTTGTTGTAATGTTTTCCACCTCCTGCCATCCTCCTCTATATGTACCAATAAATTTAACTCTACACAAGATAAACACAATAAAAACAATGCGATGAACACACTGCATACACACAGTCAAACACCATCTGCAGGACCATATGTCAGCTTCAGCTTTTTCTGCACACACAGACACACACTCCTGAGACCAGGTGCAAACAAGCTTGTCTCCCAGCTGATGTGTTTTCTGTCACTCTGCATATTCTTCTTCCAGTAGACCAACTTTGCTTGTGTGTTTCTGTTAGTGTGCATATATTTCTGTGAGGACCAGTTTTAGGTCACTTTGGGTTAAACATCTATAGGATATAAATGTTTTTTTTTTTCCAATTGATGACCACAACAGGGTGGTTTAGGTCCTCACAAGGACAGAGGCAATGCCATGGTGTTGTGGTATGCTCTGACAGCCTGATGCCTCCAAATCCCTCCTTGGCTTCTCTAGCGTCACATACATATAAACACACTATATGCTTACATTGCCAGTCTTTAAACAAACTTTAAAACACACATAGATTCAAGCATATGCACATGCAAAACACACACACTCACTGAGCAGATTTTGACAGCTGAAGAAAGGCACCTCAAATTCTGGGGCTGAAATTGCTTCTTTAGTATGACAATGCAGACGAGACGGCATCAAAAAATTGCATAGACTTCAAGCCAAAGATTTGATTAAAAAGTGTACTGTAGTTTACTGTATTAGGCTAAATCTCATTTGTGATGGTATTTAGTTTTGCAAACCATAAAAGAGCTTCAGCAACCAAACATAGTATAGGACCACTTGACAGTAAGGGGTAACTTTATAGAGGGCTCAATCACTGGAGACCTCTGTGGTTTCTTTGAAAGAACAGCAGCTGATAAGATAAAAGTCAGCAGCTTTGATTCCCTGAAAACATCTTCTTTTATACCTGATCCACCCCATTACAGTCTTAGTCTCATTTTATGGTAACACCTTGTTCCAGTAACAGTTTCTGTAGTTTTTAGTAAACCTCCTACCTACAGTCGATGATCGGACAGATAACCCTTTTGGCATTCAATCAAAACTACCACCTTCTGTAGTAGACGGTAATGTTCTTTTGGATTCTAGTTTGGTTTGGTTTTCTAACATTGAGCTTTGAATCCTTTTAAAATTGGACCATTATTTACAGTTTCAAAAGTTCTGGATTGTCACTGTCTGTAGATTTTCATTAAGATGTGTACCTACTTTGGGTTTTTATTTTCTAATTTAAAGAGATATTTGTGGTACTACCATGGACGAAATTTTGATTTCAAGGTGTGTGTGGGGGGGGGGGGGGGGGGGTATTTTTTAACTCTTTGAACTCGCCTATAGGCGAAAATGACTTTTTTCTCTTTCCCCCACAAGTTTACTTACCTAACATGAGAGTATGTCTGCAGTGTTTCATAACGTACAAAAGTTAAAATACCTATTTTAAAAATAGAAATATGTTGCTGTATAGGTTTTGATTGAAGACCTGGGATGAATGCTTAACTTTTGTCAAAGACATAATTATTATAATTTTTACTTTCATGCAAACTTAGTTGATTGTGCTTGTAGTCTGAGAACTTGTATTCATAATTCACTGATTAAAATATTTACTTAATTGAAAAAGTTTCTCGTTGTAATCAGATTACATGAATAAACACTCAATTGTGCAAAAATAAATGACCAAACAATTAATTGTAAAATATTTAAAATGCAAAAAAAAAAAGTAAAATGGAAAACATTTTAAAATAAACAACCGCTTTTACTATTTATTACGACTTCAATACTATTTCTATACTATACACAGCTTCTCCGTGATGTAATCTGTGTGCTGTGAGTTCTCCAGCACCAGGTAGAACAGGTAGAGGCGCAGAAGGCCCGCCACGCTGCCGCTGCCCCTGCCGCCGCCCCTGCCGCCCCCGCAGCGCATTGGCTGTCCGGCGATGTCGAACACGTCCACGTGGACCAGCTGCTAGTAGAAGCCCGCGGGCGTGACTGGCCGAAAAAAATTACAAAAAAATTTTAAATTCAGAATGTAAGCTGTGATGGAAATTTTAAAACACTCAATCAGACGGACCCGTCTAAATGCGCCAAACCTGTAATTAGCTAGAGGCAGCTAAAAAACAGCTAGCAAGTAAAGTTAGCAAGTTAAATTAACGAAAACTGGCAATTTGAAATATTACTGTAATACGGAATAGTCAGCTAATGCTTCAAAACAAAAACAAAAAAGTTGTACTTTTATCAACTTATCGTAGAAAATACTTCCAAAAACACAGAGAATGCACTACGTCCAATGTTGGAACTCCTGGTGTTTGGAGCTATTTGAAGCTCTATGCTTCTTTCTGTGGAAGTCAATGGGAGTGTCCGAACTCTCTCTCTATGGCTCTGATTCTAACCTTACCTTCTAATGAGTGACGGTGGAGACAGCCAATCACACAACAGATCCAAACAACAGAGAGCCAATCAAGTGCATAGTGGGCGGTCTAAACTAAGAGAAGTGGGCTTCAGCTTGAGCGGTTGTTTTCCCGCTTGGTCCTAGTGCTGACAATTTTGGTATAGTGTAGCAGAACATTGTTTTTGGACAGTAAAAATTGCAGTGGACCAAATCGGACATTTGAAAAAGTGCAGGGGACATGTCCCCCTGTCCCCCAAAATTACATCCGTGAGTACTACAGTATACCATCTAGTTCTCCTGTCTTTCACATGTTGAAAAACCTTATTTAGCTTAATAACTTGGTTCGATGCCGGTAACCGGTACTTGTCTCTTGCTTGTTGTCATGTGGGTTCCCACGATTTTCAGTTTTACCGGCAGCCATGTCTTTATCCTCTAATAGCAGTGGAATGTGGAGCTGAAGGCTGACAGATTTGACTGATCAGGTGGGATTTAAAAACCAGCTGAAAAACACTGCACACTATGAGACAGTGGAGTAGTGAGGAGCAAAGCATGCTGGGATGGGAATTCAGCTGTACCCCATGCTGTCATTCATGCAGAACGCCAGTATTATTCTCAGAGGGAACAACCAAAGCCTTGAAAAGAGATTGTAAAGTTGACAGCGGGGCAATGGAATGCTCAGACAGATTTATATTCATGTGCACACATGAGCTTCCTGACTAAACATGGATGTTAAAATTAAACAAACTAAAAATTTAAACAGTCAAAGCCTATTGGCATAGGGGTTGTTCACATTTGAAAAAGTTTTTATTTCCCCAACATCTGATGGGACTTTGTTGTCTTTTTGTCATAACACCAATAACTATGCTGATGGTTTTTCTCAGACTTGATTTTGTTCTTTAGCTTGTGTCCCAGTTATAACTTTAACGAGACCCAACCAAAGGGCTATTTCTATTGCTAAAAATCACTCCAGAAAATGTTTATGACAAGTTTTAGGGTTTTGCTACTTTTAATGGGAGTGGATGATAGAGGAAATTAAATTGGAATGCATCTTTCAGTAAATGAAAATCTGGCATTTAATTTCCATGCATCTTAATGTTTAGGTTGTGTAGTTTGATCTTCAGCTAAGCAAGTTTAACAGGTCTAAGCACAAACACACGGGCAAAGAAAAACCCAACAACCTGATAATACATATTTAAATCTAGCGGTAAACAGTGTACAAGTACTTTAAAACAAAGGAGGTTTATTGTGGTGCATATTTTATAGTAATAATAGGAATGGATTGTTTTTTTCAGAATTAATCTTATGTATTTAATCAAAAAAACTTGTTAAAGATTATTAATAAAGGTACTACAAGCTCAAATATTGCTTTAGAAAATATGCTGCACCTATCTCTGAACACACAACAAGCTAAATCAGTAACATCAGCAGCCTTTTACCATCTTAAAAACATTGCCAGAATCAGAGGAATAGTCTCTAAACCAGACCTAGAAAGACTTATCCATGCTTTTATCTCTAGCAGGTTAGACTACTGTAACGGCCTGCTCACTGGGCTTTCTAAACGGGCCTTAAGACAGTTTCAGAACATCCAGAATGCTGCTGCTCGAGTTCTGACCAAAACCAGGAAATATGACCACATTAGTCCAGTGCTCAAGTCTCTGCACTGGCTTCCTGTCACTCAAAGAATAGACTTTAAAACAGCCTTGCTTGTTTACAAGTCTCTTCATGGTTTAGCCCCAAAGTACATATCTGACATGTTAGAGCCATTTGAACCAGCCAGGACTCTGAGAACCTCAGGTAGTGGCCTCCTGCTGATGCCCAGAGTCAGGACCAAACAAGGGGAGGCTTCATTCCAGTTTTATGCTCCTAAAATCTGGAACAGTCTTCCTTGTTTAAATCCAGGCTGAAAACAGCCTTATTTAACTGTGCATATAGCAACTGAGAATATTATTAATATTATTATTATTATTATTTTATTTTAATTTTATTTATTTTAAATTCAAAGTTGATTTTATCGTTTCATTTTCTGCTCCTTTTTACTATGTAAAGCACTTTGAATTGTCTTGTACACGAAAATGTGCTATACAAATAAACTTGCCTTGCCTTACATTTTGAAGCCTTGGAAACTTGGAAGCTTCAAGTTAGAAAAATAAATATAAATAAAGATACTAGTTAAAATGAGTAACAAGCTGCTTGACAATTACAGTATAAGCAGTGTTTAATAACGACAGTACTGATGTTTTTCCATCAACAGCTGAGAAGGTTATTCTATACTGTATAGGCAACACGCCTTTGCAGCACTGTCAGTGTTCCGTCTTGACAAAAGAGACAACATAACTGTTTACGAATTGTTAACTTACATCACTGTTTCATCCTTTGAGATGACTGTCCATTTAAAAAAAAACTACATAATTGAATTCAAGTTTGAACCTGGGTAATTGAAACATTGCAAGCCTTGGTAATCCCATAGCCTAAGTGCATCTTGCATTCAATGCACAAAGAGCTCTGTGGGGATTAATGTTTGCTTTCTGAAACATAAACCATCTGCAGTTCATTCTCAGCAAAATATCTGCATTAAACAAGTCCGATCTTAACTCAAGTGTCTTAGTATTTTTAAAGGCTTTCTTTTCTATGTTGCTAATGGAAGTCATGTTTTGACATTTCCTTTTTTTGGAACCACATTTGTAATTATCCCCCACCTTTGTATATAACTTTTCAAGATGTGAAAAAGAAAACTAATGCAGTGGTTTTGTGGTATGTTTCGCAAACATCCCATTTAGCTCCAGATCTTCTCCATGTCTTCTGTGACATTCAAACCACAGGCAAGTTATTGATCCAGCGCTGTTTCCCCTTAGAAATAATCTATCTGACTCTTCTTCATTTGTCATTTTCTAATCACTGATTCACTGGTTTGTTGCCAACCCTTTCTTTCTCCATACTTTCACCTTTTTTTTCTTGCTCTTTTTTCACTAAAACTGCTGGTGTGACTGAGTGATGCATATTTCTTAAATGGGAGAAGTGAAGGAAATGATTGACACATAAAGTTCCAGAATAGATTTTTTTTTTCATTTAGATACAGACATCTGGTTTTTGCTGAGACAATTCAAACTAGATAAAACACTTCCATAACACTATCTTAGACATTATACATTGCAAAATTACTGATACATTAATTTTTATTTCAATATCTTGCCCAATCCTACTTTAACTTAAATTAGATTTTCTTCCATCACACAAATTTCCAGTGAATGTCCAGTGCTGTTACATTAGCCCTTCTCTGGTTTTTAGGCAATATACAGTACTTAAATTATGTCTACGGACGTTTGAAGTGTAAAACAACTAAACCCGTTCTACAAAGTTGTGGTCTATTTATGAAGAGCATTGATATATATGTTTTCCTTCTTGGATACAAATCCTACCACTTTCCCACTTTCCAACTATAGTCAGACCACAGTGAGACAGACAAACCTCACGAGATGATGTTTTTTATTCAAATGTGTCTGTCACTTTATGTGCTGTCACTGATACAAGAAGTGAAAACAGGGCCTAGTTCACGTCGACCTTTTTCTTGTGACAGCTCACACCGTTCCGTTCCCATAGTGACAAACTAAAGCCTGGGTCTTTCTGACCTAGGTGATATTTACCGTCACAGCTGAGACGAAATAAACATTATGACATGGCTGGAAACACATGGCATTTTCTGGCTAATTAAATGGTGAGGTAATGGAGTTTCAGTAGTTTTTTCACGTTAATCTGTCTATTTATCAAAAACTTGACCTCATTTTCTGTTTCATTTCAGGTAGATAAAGAAAATAAAAACCATCTATACATGCTTTACCACTGAGGCTTTAAAATTAGAGAGGCTCCCTTGCTACCCATACCTCGTTTATTGATTTCTGAGGTGTTACATACATTGTGATCTCTACAGTGTGTGATTGCGCGAGGGCTTGCAGAAATTGTGATGTCGTTTTTTTTATTTGTAGCTAAGACTGTCAGGATCCTTTGTATTTTGTCTGGTTTTCTTCTGTGTTTATATTTTCTAAGTGATCAGTCGTAGTTTTATATATATATATATATACATATATATATATGCCTTCTGCTTTCCTCTCACAGCTGGATCCTATTTGCAATTAAAGCCTCTCCATCGTTCAACATTCAGTCTCCCAGTATCTATCCACCTGCTCTTGGTGGATCCTGTTGATAAGTTTATATTAATTAATTGTATCTATATTTGTTCTCGCACTATATCCCTGTGTTCACCAAATGTGTTGCAAGTTATTACTTTAATATTAAAACATCAACATCTACTTTGTCCTCTACAATTTCCTCTCATCTACTAATGAATCTGGTCTTCCATTTTACATTTAGGAAAAGTCTTCCAAAGCTCTTTTTTGTACGTTGCTGTTTCCAAAAAAAAAGTCATCAGAGCTCAGAAAGCCTTTTGGAGTTCAAACCCTCCTCAAAGTGGCAGAATGAGGCCTACCAGACAGATGGCATAAATCAGCTCTAAAATTGGAAACCCATTAACAGCGAGCTGGCTGATTTGTCTGCGCTGTCCAATCCAGCCCGTCTCGGTGACCTACGACCCAATCCTTTCCTCGCTAATCAAATCTCTTCATTTCTTCATCCCCTGGTCTCATCAGACATGCTCTCCCCAAGACACTCATCTCATTTTGCCTTCTGAATAACGCTAAGGAATGCTGAAAGAGATGTTTCATCTGTGGCAGGCGTTCGGATTATAAACAAGTTTGCTAAGCTGCAGGATGTAATTACTTTTGGGAGGTGGATAAAGAGTAAGAGCAAATTTCTAAGAAAAGAAAACTAAGTGGAGGAATAAAGTTTATCACCTTGCTTTACTGATAGGAGTAAACATTGACAAAATGCAAGAATCATAAAGATATAATCAAGCTATTGTAGCAAGAGAACCCTTGTCTTTCCTATTGAAATATAAATGTATACTGCTTCTATGGTATGAATAACATTTAAAACAGATTTACAATTTTCCTTTTTAGCTTCATAAACTTCCTGTTTTGTACCTTGATTAGTTTACTGTTAATTACACATATCTCACTAGTACAAAGCAAAGTTTTGTTAGCTTACTCACGTGTAACATTAACCACTCAATTTCTGGTGCTAAACTGAGAACAGCTCACAAAAGTTTTTTCTGTTTTCCATATGCCCAATTTGTGGTCACTGAAATGAGATCAGATAACCCTATATATAATGAAATTGTGTAAAATATAAGTCACTCTCTGAAATGAATGATAAAAAATATTGAACATTTTTACTGTCGGATTTGTTTGAGCTGCAGCTATACAGTATTAAGGCGCTACAGATACGGTTACAGATCTTATCTTTGGTATTGTCATGATCTTTGTTTTTGTTCAGTTTAGTTTGCTATAGTTGTCTTGTTCTACTTTATTATTAGTTATTGTTTTCTTTAGGTTATTTGCCACTTTGGTTGAGCCTTGTTTCATTCTTTTATGTGTTCTCCAGTTTCCCCTGCTCTCTGTCCCTCTCTCTTTATTCCTGTGTGTGTTTCCTCAGTTTCAGTTCCCTCATTATCCTTTCCACCTGTTTTCAATTATCTGGTTCATGTTCTCCACTGCTCCACCTCCAGCTCTGGAGTATATAAGCCTCATTCTATCATTCACTCACCGCTGGATTGCCCGTTTACCTTACCTCTCCTCGTTTTCTATGTGCTCCATCTCCTGCCAGTCCTTACTGTCTCCCAGTAAGCTTTCCCGCTGGTCGCTTGGTTGTCTGGCTGGTTTCTGTCCTCTTTCATATTTCTCCGTCCCCCGTCTCAGTTATTTTCCTTTGTGTTATCTTTCTGCATTGTCTCTAGTTTACCTTGCGTTCCTCTTTGTTGTTTCTTTGTAATAGTTTATTTCTTCAGTGGTTTTACTCCTTTGTTGCCTCCGGTTCTCCTCGCATCACTTTTTGTTATTAGTTTGTCCCTTTGTTTCCTGTGTTCCTCTGCTGGTTTGTTTATTTCTATTGTTTTGTTCTTTTCCCAATACTTCGTTCCCGCGTTCCTCTTCTAATATCTGTTTGATTACGTTCTACTTCCTGTCCAGCATCATCCCTGGTTTCGTTTCCACTTCACCTTTGTCTCTGTTTGAGTTCGGCCCAATATTCTTCTATTAAATAAATAATTTATTCCTCAAGCATTCTACCTCTGCTCCAAGTCATTACCGCAAAACCCTGACGGGTATATATATACAAGTATAAATCTATGCCTCCTTGTATCCATAGTTCAGACTGCAACTGGTACAGCAGTGTGAAGCCTAAGTCCTGACACATTGGGTTCCTTAGTAATTATTGTGCATGATTTGAACCCTTCATACTTAATTGACCCCAGTTCACATATCTTAAGATATCTGCTTCCTACAGAATAATGATGTCACATTGCAAAAACCTTCCCAAAAAAGTTATTGTTGAACATGACTGAGTTTTATTTATTTTTTCCAATAAACTACACAGTAACCAGATCTTAATCCAGTAGATTATATTTAGTTTAAGGTGAAAAGGAAAAGTGAATTAGGAGCAAACAAATATGACCCTCAGGTAAGCCGAGTTTACAGGTGGGTCCTCCTATTGCTTGTACATCATAGGATGGAAGGAGTGATTTAATTAATTTGGAGAAAGGCAGTAAAACATTGTTCATAAATTACTTGTTTTATACATCTGAAATTGTGCAAAATTTTAAAACGCATTATGAAAGTGCAGCCCTTAACCACAGTCTTTACTAAGCTGCCTTTTATGTCATACCAATGTTAAATGAATGTGCATGTATTCTTATTCTTCTTAAAGTACCATGGTTTGTTTCTAATAGCTTTTCAAATCTTTTAACAACTTCCCCTCATCATTATATTTGTAACCTGATCAATGATCCAAACATCCAACTATGTTTAGGAAGTAAGAAATAATGAATCCCCCTCTAGTTGAAAAAATCTGATTAGTAATATTCTATTTAAGTAAAGACATAGCTGGGTGTGATAACTTGAGTCCCCTTAACTGTTTAGGCTCGGTTTCCATCTGAAATGTTTTTTTTCCAGCAACTATCAAGACTGAACTCCGTGCAAGAACAAGACTGTAGAAAAGCCTTTGAACTGGGAGTCTTAGATCGATATAAAGGTAGCCAAAGTTGGCTCTTTGATGCTCTACCATTCGCTGTGAACAAGGCCTTAAAATTCTTAAGCTTCAGTAGTTCCATCTGTATTTGCAGAATGCAGTGAACCACAGCCTTAAATTAAGAAGTGTTAAACCTCAGCTCAGCAGCAAATTTAATGATGCTGAAAATTCCATCTTAATTAATAAAACCTACATTAACAAGGTTATTAAAAACTGTGTTGCATCATGATTAAAATCACCTAGTTTTTTAACTCTATTTTTTTACTGAAATTATGCATCAACTGTCTTGCTGAATCGTAAGTAAATAGTATTCAACTGTACGTTTAAACGTTGCGCTTGACTGAATCAGCACCCCTAAAGTACTCCAAGTTTAAAAAAGAAAAAACTTTTAAGAACTGCATGGTAAAGTTAGAGCAATGATGCAAAGATGTTAAACAGATGGGGTGCTTTGAGGTGGTTTCCTTCTGACAGGAAGTTGAATAGGTCCAACACATCGGAAGCTAGAAACACTCAGGTTAAGTGCCAACACCGCACATTTTTTATTACGCTCACCATTTTCCACTGCTGCTTGGAGAACACAAACTCGAGTATCCTGGTTGGGTTCTCTGCTGCAATCAGTGGCCAATAACTACAGGCCTGTTTTGTAGGTGTAAAGTCGAGCTTGACCCAGCTCATTCACTGTCATGTGTTTAATCTTACGTTTAGGACTGATCCAACAGTCTTCTGTCACTCAGTTCAGATGTCTTTGTCTGCACTGTCAGTTATTGCATTGCATTCATTTTGAAAGCTGCACAGTTTAACTTCTGTTAATATCACCAGCCAAGAATACTCTCACAAGGAGATTGGACACAGTTCACGTTAGTCTCCCTACTTCACAGGTTTTTCATTCATACCTAAGTCTGTTCTTCACCACCACCACATGTATTACTTCACTTACTTTTTACTTACTTTTTTACCAGTTTAACTGATTTTGTAAACAGGACAAGGGGGAAATAAAAACAAACTTAATCTATGCAGGGTTTCTGATTTTTCTTTGGACATACCTGTAACCTCTTTACTTCCAGCCTCCTTTGTATTCTGTTGTTCAAAATACAGGGATATAAAACAGTCGGTCCTTAGACAAGCTTGGTGGTCAGTCTCTAACTGCCGGGGTCAGCACAAAAAAGGAAACTGCAGGATAGTTAAGCCCATAAGCTGCAAGGATAGAATTTTTGTGGTCAGCTACCATATGAGCGAGACGACGGACAAAGAAATGGCCTTTTTATTCCACATACCAGAAACTGAGACCATTGATCTTTAATAAATTCCTAACAAAGCAATGAAAACATACAATCCTATTGTCTTATTGTTACAAAAAAACTATGAATAGTTTCAACTGAAAAAGCAGAAAGCTGTAAATACTTGACTTATCCGTGTTTTCAAAATAACAGGAGATATATCAGCATGACTTGTTTATATTTAATCAGTCCTATGATTATTATTATTATTGTAACATAAGCTTTGTTGCAATACATTTAATTATGATTATCAAATACTTGATACATATTCATTACTTTACACATCACTGGTCATGACCGTTAAACAAACAAAATAATAAGAATTTTAATAGCTTCATTATTTAAACACTGCATTACTTTTAAACATGAAACAGCAGAAAAATGGCCCAGGAAGTAAAGGTGCAACAGAAAGTTTTGATTTCCTTCCTACTCGGTCATATGTCTTTGTGGGTGTTTTCTTTTCTAGCACTTCCTCCTGAAACTGTAACTGTTTTTCCTGCCAGACTGGGTGAACGCAGCTTCGGCGAGTGAAAAATGAAAGTCTTTGTAAACTCGGCTTCCTCTTTAAATTTCTGCAGCTTCTGACTCAGTTAAATGTAGCAGACACCTCTCAGCAGCTCTGCTGACGAGTAGAACATATCACACCCGTGCGCCAGGGTGGTGGCAGATACCCTCCCACTACCCCCACCCTCATCAAACCACTGGTTTTCCGGCCTTATTTAAGCAAAGATCCATCTCGAGCTTTTGCTCCTGACAGCTGGGAGACCGCCTGTCATCTTGCCTGCCAACATTGCAGACGATGACGCGTGACAAACTGAGATGGACACACACACTCCCACTCCTCCTCTGTCTGACTGAGCCTGTGGTTCCCCGACTTAACAGAATATTTGAGGAATTCATTCTTCGCTATGCGGGGAAAATTTTGTAACTTTGACTTACAACTCCTCACCAAATCAGAAAAGAGATCTAAGCTTATAAAAAAAAGTGTATATACTTTGTGAAAGACACGCAAACACGATGCCGTTCATAAGTGTTCAAACCATTGTCAGGTGGGAGATTTAATGAACAGGGCAACTATTAGTTCTGCACTCTAGTTCATAAGCATTTCTAAAATAATGGTAAGAAGTAATTACTTTATTCTGACTAAACATGAGTAACTTTACATTGATTGCATATCCCCTAGCACTTTGTGTTAGTAAGTTCACTTTTAATGTCTCAAAAATCAACATTAAGGTTGTTTTTGTAACATTACGAAACGTGATAGGTTAAAGTTACCCGAATTTGCTTGTTTGGCACTGATCATTTTATAATTTTATTTCATTTTGTTTTCCCTATCACTGATAGGCTGTGCTTCAACAGCAGAGATGAGGAAGACTGAGGATGTTAGATTTTGTGGTACTCCTAACACTGTTTCCAATGTTAACTATTAAAATGGGCCATAAGAGAGGCGATCTCAAATATTTAGTATTCGTCCCTGGTTCCTAACCTTTATAAAAACCAGCGGTCTACTGTGTTTCATTTTTTTATCGATATAAACACAACTACAGCAATTCACTTTCTCATAATTTCATAATGGACAGATTGCAAAGCAACAGAAGAAACAGACAGATGTCAGATGGGGATTTTAAATGTGTGAGTTAAAAAACAAGGTACAAGAACAGGGTCTTGCCTTTTTGGTATTACTCACCAACCTAAAACAGTGCATTTCCCATTCTTTAAAGCAACACTAAATCACTTTTCAACCTTCATAAATTATTTTCTGAACTTTTGTGATTATACGTCGCCTTACAGCTTGTTGAATGACACATCTGTCATGGCCCGAGGGAGTACGTATCGCTTTACCCGGCACTAGGCAACGTTGAGGAGGGTGGCAGGAACCCTGCCACACAAAACAACTACAAATGTGCTGCTTTACGGCATATGTCTCTTCCCCTGTTTGTTATTTTCAACATCATCATATGACTTTTTTTTACAACACTTAGATTCATCACCTTGTGACATAGTGGTTCAGTTTGTGTTCACCACTTTTCCCTTATTCTTATTTCAGATTAATTTACTTTCTCTAGCTGGTCAGAATGCTTAAATTAAAACATTAGTTTGCAACCTTGCTTCATTTACTATCTTGGGTTTGTTTATGTTTGCATTATGTTGCAGTTTCCATCTATTTATGTGTTTAGGTTTAAGCTACTAGGTCTGGACTTTTGGTCGAACTTGTATATTTTGTTTTAAAGTACATTTAGGTTTCCCTTTTCACGCACCATTGTCTGTCCCTTGTAGATCTGCAGGTCTGCTTTTCAGACCATTTTATTATGTAGATGAGTTTGTAAATTAGATTAATAGTTTGATTCTTGTTTCTCTGTTTAGATTTTTGTTTTAACCTGTTTAATTGTGGCTTGGTCCACTCAAGTGCAGGTGTGTCGCCAATTGGCTATTAAACCAGTGAGTCCTTGGAAGCTGGGGGAGGTGGTCAGAGTCAAAAGCCACAAATGGAAGTAATCAGAAGAATCCTGAAGCGGTGGCTGACGCTGGTTTTTTGTTCACCTTGCTGATCTTTGACCCCTCTATCTTACACACCCCATCACTATTCATCCTTCAAACAGCCACTGGAAACAGAAATGTACTTCAATCCAACTGCAGGCAACCGGGAGATCAGGATTTTACGAAGCTATGGACTGGTCCTCATGGGAAATACAGTTTTCCTTCAGGGCAAAGCACTATCCTGCCAAAATTGACCAAAGCTGTAATTTCTTTACTGTTACTTTAATTCTGGACATAAACCAAAAAGTTAAATTTTTTTTAATTTTATAACTAAATATTTTATTTTAGTCATATAAATATTAATTTATTTAACCTTAAAAATATTTGAAATGTGTTACTTACAATCAAGCTTGTTTTCTTGAACTGGTATACATTGCTTGTTTCTGATATTTAGAATTTTGAGGGTTTAATGGTGATCACTGGACACATTACATGCTAAACAATAGAGAGCTGATCTGCATGAGTAACTGATAAAAATCTTTCTAAGATAATTTACCCTCCTTTCAGCATGTAGATTAGCTCTGATAATTAATGATTTGCCTTTCTGTGATTGCTATCTCTGCTAATTAACAGATTTTTGTAAGACTTTATCTCCTCCCACAACCATTTATTTATCAGGGTGTTCGTGCAGACCATTCCAACATAAAAACAGGAGTGTTTTCAAAAAAAAAAAGAAAAAAAGAAATGTTATAGCAACAGCGACAAAAAAAACATTACAGTTCAGATTAACTATACTGAGAGATGGAAAATGGAGAAGCAAAGATAGGAATGTGTGAGTCAAATGAAGATCAGAGATTTGCTAAATAAATGTAATGAGAATATTCAAGAGATAAGAGGAAGTAAAGAAACAAAGCGTGGAAAAAATAAAGTGTGCAGAAGAAATAGTCGAAAACAGATTTAAAAAAAGAAGGTAAGAAATACTGAAAACTTCACAGGGTAAAAGTAGGATTGTTTTATATGTTTTGATTTAAACTGCTTTTAATTGGGGGCTCTACTGCACGGAAGCAGGGGCTCTGCCTCGGAGCCCCTTAGCTGTCCTCTGAGTGGATATGTGATGTTCCTGCGGTAGTCTGTCTGGTCTCTATGCTCTCGGGTTGCCCCGGTGTCCTGGACCTTGTGCTCCCTCTGCTCCCTCTGGGCTGCTGGAGGGGGGTGGCAGTGGCCCTATATACTTATGCGTTAGTATAATTCATTTAAGACCTCTGTCACAATTTCTGCATGCTCATGCGCAATCACACACTGTATGTTAACAGTGGCAATTTGTGTACTAATACAATCAAGTCTGCCCCATTTCTTTTTCTTATGCTGCATACATTGCTCTCTATGTTCCGCTAGTTATGTGTCCACAGGTATTAGACATGGTGTCCTCGCAGTTTCCGCACATATTTTCAGGAGCAATTCAGTAGCAGCTGGCGGTCACGTTTTTGTGCTCGTGTTCTTTGTGTGTTTATTTTGGTTTTGTATATGTTCCCTCTCACGCTGTGCATCCACCCTCCCACCCCTCAATCATGTTTAGCTTTAGAAAGTATATAACACTTAAGCAGTAAATAAAGGATCAAGGTATGGGTTGGAAGGGAGGCTCTATATTTTTAAAGCCGCTCTTGAAAAAGCAAATCTGTTAAGCAAAACTATGGCAGGCAGAAACCCATTCTACTAGCCATAATGCTTAACAGGACAATGGGCAAATAAAACCTGCTATTTATTAAATGCTTTTAATTTGAAATGAAATCGTTCTCTTCTTACTTAACCCTCTTAATTATCAATAACTAAGGTGACTGGTAGAAGAACGAAAAATGGCAAAAAGGGGTTTGTTTAGTGAAAAGAAAGAAAAACGAAATGGAGAGACCTCAGCCCCACTGGGGGAACACTCTCTGGAGACCAAACCAACAGCAGCATCAGCAGCAGCAGTGGTAGTTCAGGAAAACAGCAGCAGGATCAGACAGAACAAGTGAAACCAGTATGGTTATATGGGAGGAACAACAGAATGTAACATTCTCTCTCAAGAGAGTTGCTTTCTGAAAAAAAGAATGCGCTCCAACATAGTGGCAGTTCTGGAGCGTTTTTGGATTTCTTAGGTTTTTCTAACAGGCCTTTTAGTATAGAGCCCCTCTGGTGACATGGGTAGAAAAGAAAATATATTTCGTGGCCAGGAATTAATAATGCATAATAGGATCTTTGTGGCCACTTAATATATATTTTTCATCCATATGACAAGAGGGGCTCCGTAGTTTTGGAAACAGGATCTTTTTAATTTTTCTTAAAACGTCCTACTATTTTTATTATTTTTGTATGGTGGTCTTTGGATTGCCTTTTCTGAAAACGTATGCCCTATGTGTGACTAAATCCTAGATGAATGGTTTGCTAAGGTGTAGGCAGGGGAGTACTGAAGAAAATTTGGTTGGATGATAGACAGTAATCATGATAGCAGATTTTGTCCTTCTATTATACTCCCCATCTTGGATATTTAAGCTGTCAGTATCCCATGGCCAAACGTATTAGCAAGGCTATGCATGTATTTTCCAGAGTTTGTGACTTCAGATTTCATAGTGATGATTCAAATTGTTTATTAATATTGTTGATAATTATCAAAACTGACCAGCTGAGATTAATTAGACGTTCAGAGTGGAATGATCCAGTGCATAGCAAACCTAGTAAAAATTAGGTAAAACATTTTTTTGTTTTGTTTTGCAACATAAATGGATAAGTCAAAGTATGTTACTGTTAACAACCAGCACATATATTTTGAAACTTTTCCAAAAACAACATTTAAAACTGCAATATTTGGTAAAGAATGAATTAGGAAATCACCACATTTATTTCTGCTTGGCTATATTTAAGCAGGCAAATACCCATTAGGTTCCCTTAAATATAACATAAATATTCAACATTTTGATAAGAGTTTGCCTCTTTTAAACCTACAAACACTTAGTTTGGTGCACTTCTGTACTTAAGTAGACTAAATAGTGAGACAAAAGGTACTGCCTGATGGGACATTTGGTGTTAAACAATCTTCTCATTTAAAGGGGAAACAAATAAATGCACACAAATTTGCATCAAGATAATGACTTAAAAATTAAAATATATTTTTTTAAATAGAGAAAAGTAAACTTTTCAGACTTGTGGAATTTGAGTTATTTTCTTTAAACACTAAAGCAGCCATTTAACTGTTTGTCAACTTTTTAGCACCAAAGTCAGAAAAGACACCTCCAGTCAGTCTGCAAGGGAAATGGCCTAATTATACAATCTTTTGAAGTAACTTAGTTCTGCATCATAGCGGCGTAATGTCTTTTTGTATCCCCAACATACACATTTCTTCAAAGAGACTGCTTTAAGTTTGCTCCTGTGCCCCAAAATCTAAAATGTAATAGTTTAATTTATTCCTCTACATACAACAAATGTCCGTTTCACCTCAAACGTCTACTCAAGGAGCACTATGACAGTTTTGTAAAATACTGGCAGCTTCTGGACTGTTTAAGTGGGGTAATGAGGAATAAACATTCACACTTTTTACGAAGAAAATAATTATTTTCGTCTGAAATGTAAAAGAGTTTTTAAAGGGGGTATTATGCAAATATTATGTCCTAATGACATTGCCTCATTAAAAACATGTCTAAGGTGTTATTTTGATTCTTCATGCATCGATCCAGTAGACCCTTAAATATGTCTTCTTAAAAACTTTAATTTCTCTGTTTCTAGCAGAAACATTACATTTTTGGACAAATATTTTAGTTTTGGTGGAATAATTTTCACTGATCTGATGCATTACCATAGCAACAACTTGGTTTACAACTGGATTATCTGTAAAACATCACAAAACCTGAAAGAGTTCCACAAAATCTATTAAAATGGAGGCTCCAGCACATAATCAAAAAGGACAGGCCGTCTCTTGAAAAGATCATGAATGTGCTATCTCTAGCTAACAAGCTACATGCTGTAAAGATTGGTATACAAAAAGGGATTATTCATAAAATGAAGAGTATTACGGATAACCCTTTTCAGTGTCTTTGGCAGGGTCTTCTTTGAAGAACATTTGATAATGAGTTACAAACAACCGTCCATTTCCCTTTGGGATTAAAACAATAATTTTACATTTTGAATTTGAAATAAATGTAAATGGTTTGCTGAAGTGGCTGTTGGAAATGGTAGAAGCATATTAAGGAGTCAGGGCCAATTTCAAGACATCAGATTTGGATATGATGCAAAGTCAAACTTCTTTTAAGTTGTTTTAGATACGTTTTCATAAACAACTGAAGGAGCTTAGTTACTTGATTTCATAAAAAAGCTTGTTCTGCTTTTTTCTGATTTTAATTTCAAACCTACTTTTTGTCCTTAAAAATATGGAGTAGATTTATATTTTTATTTTTGTACATTAAGACCTTTTAGTTCCAACACTTCTTTATATGAATTAATAAAACATGTGTAGAAAGCTTTTAAAATGAGGCATTTTTTTTAAACATATTTATCTATTTTATGTATTTATTTTAATAATTTGGCAGCATGTTGGAGTAGCTATTTTACTTTTGGAGGGCTGTCGATCAAGTGCAGCATCAAAGAGGACAGGAAGAGGAGGAAGTTCAAACTATCGATCATCAGTGTGAGTTTACTAACTAGGCTGGATGCAGTAAAAACCTCTGGAGATTGCTGTGAAGAAGGAGTAATAAAACAAAAGAACATTACCTCATTTCCTTCTCTTCAGTAATACAGAACACTACAGGAGATCACCTCATCCACAAACGTTAGAATCTGCTAAAACACTTTGAAGAAACTTTAATAACATAAGTTACTACGTTTAATTTGCCTTTAGGATAAAGTAAGTACTTTTGAATTTGAATAAAATGTATTATTTTTATTTATTATTTTAACAGAGGTAACCAAATATATAGTTAATATAAGACATTTAGATCCATTAGATGTTTTCCATTAGCTTGCCTTGCCTTCACAGGAATAGCCTCAAGCTCAGTGAAATTTAACAGTTTAACAGCTGTCAGTTTCTTTCAGAATGAAGCAGAATTCACAGTTTGAATATGTTAAAGTTAAACAAAATCTAAATACGTTTACTTTAACTTGTTAAAACACCATCAAAGTATTTATGATAGAAATACCCATGAATTTATGTTACCCGAAAGCCCCAGATTTGATATTAGTTATTCAATATTATTCACTAATGAATCACTGTTTTTTTTAACAGTCATTCTGGGTTTTTTTTGTTTTGTTTTTTCTATGTTTAAAATGTTTTAATGATTGTGCTTGTAAATCCTTTATTTTCTAAAAATCAGATGTCTGCTAATTCATACGGAGGGCTGGTGAAACTGGGTCGGAGGCCATAAAATTTTATACTGTAGTTTAATTTGCCTGGAAACAATATTTAGCAATCTAACCTTTTAATAATTTAATAATTTCTTTTTAATAATTTGTCACAGGCTTGAGGCCCCTTGCTAACTTACCAGAAATTAACTTTGTCAGAATATAAAATTAAGATGTTTATAGTTCCTTTTAAAAGAGTTTGGTAATATTAAGTTAAAATGTTTCATTTTAATATATTCCATGATGCACAATCTGCCTGACAACAGATATCTACACAAACAACATGGACGGGAACGAGTGAAACGTCCCCCGCCTGGATCCAAAATCCTATTTAGCATATACGCTTCTTGTCTTTGATCCCCTGGTGCCCTGGCCTGCTTTAGATCCTGGTGAAAACCCCTTATTAGAATATCAAAGATAATCTATTTTACCCCCAAACTCATCTTCTGAGGGTTGAGCCGAGAAGTTTCACCTCCACTGTTGAGCACTTTGCCCCTGAGGAGAACGCTGTGAGGCGCTCCGAAGGGAAAAGGCAAAGTGAACAAAAACAAAAGAAAGAAAAGTAGACAATGGCAGAATCATACTCTCAAGTTTTGCACAGTGCTAATCTAACTGTTTACTTCTTATCGAGGGCAATAACAAAAACTTCTGAAAGTCCAAAAGGTCAGAAAAAATTGTCCAGAACTCACAGAAAACCACAGAAAAATAAAACTTTTACTTTTTTGGATTGGTGGAAATATTACTAGCATCTGTTTAGGTTGAATAAAATAATTCATAGTGAGCAATTTAACTACAAAAGAAAAATCTGTGTTACATATACATTTCCAATATAGAAACCAAGGTATGGGCTGCATAGTTATGCAGTGGGTAGCACTGTTGCTTTGCAGCAATAAGGCTCCAGGTTCAATATGGGGACTTTCTGCAAAGAGTTTGCATGTTGTCCCTGGTTATGTGTGGGTTTTCTCTGGGTAGTCTGTTATGCTGATTGGGCACACTAAATTGTCCTTAGGTGTGAGTGCATGCATTGTTTGTCCTGTATGTCTCTGTGTTGCCCTGCAATGAAATGACGACCTGGCCAGGGTGTACTCCTGCCTCTCACCCTTTGTCAGCTGGGGTTAGGCACCAGTAGACCCCTGCGACCCCACGAGCAGAAGAGGGTCCCGTCTGACAGCTCAAGTCTAGCTTAATCTAGGAGTTTAAAGTTTTCTCCAGGCTGGAAGACATGCATCCCTCTATTTAGTTCCAGTTTTGCCCCAAGGTCTCCTCCCATTGTTATGTGCTTGTAAATCCTTTAAAAGGCAATGAATCAAGACAGACGATCTAGCTTGTTTCTAAGGTGGAGTGATGGCTCCCTGAAAAGCTAATTTCAGCTATTTGTATCCAGGATCTTGTTGTCATAATCCATATCTCATTACCATAAATGGCATTAAAAAGATAAATAGAGCAGTAAATCAAAAGCTATGCTCTAGCTTTGTCTTGAGCTAACAAACAAATTACAGCTTCTGTTTGTTTGTTCAATTAGTTTTCTTAATTCCATATGGTAACAGCTTATAGATGAGACAGTATGTCTATTTGGTAAACAACTATAATAGTAAGTGAACCTAAGTAAACATGTTTACTTAGGAGTTTTATTGAAATTTTGTTACACTGTGTACCTGTACTCAGATGTAATGACAATAAAAGCCTCTTGACTTAACTTGACTTGACTTGTCTTAAGGTTAAGCCCTGGAGAACAACCTGAGAAATCATCAGTTGACCCTTTGCACATAGCTTCATTTTTTTCAGGGTGCATTATCGGCCTCATACCAGGGTGGTATTGAAACAGTGTTTGATTACTTATGTGTCACATCCAGTCAACCTTCCCATTGTTTATAGAGTTTAAAAACATACATACATAACTAACACAAACAGCTTTGTCACTAAAACACAACAACAGGTATAACGGCTGATGTGTAGTGTAGTAATAATAACATTTATACCTAAAGATCATAAAACATTTTTCACAATAAGATATCAAAAAGATAATCTAGTTGAAGCTATTTGTTTGTAGCATCAAATCTTATGCTATGTTTTGTGATTTTTGTTTAGGCGCTGATTTGTATGTGCTGCGCTTTGTTCTCTCTCAGATCAAGTTCAAACACTCTTGATTGGAAATCACCGCACAGAACTCTGCCCAGTAACCAGATTTCTATTTACTTCCAGGCTGCTTAAAGGCAGGCAAAACCTTGGACTCCACACCCGGCTTGCTCTACCTCCATTACAATAACCTGGATATACACCTTTATATCAGCGCTCATCTTTACCAAAGCCCCAGTAAGCCTGACTAGAAGTCCCAGCGTCTGATTTCTCATTGAAGTACCTGGCTTTCTATTAATCATTTCCCCATTCCTAGAGAATCTGAGCCAACTCGGCCTACTGAGCATCTGCAAATGTTGTGTCATTAAAGATCATTTGAAAGAACAAACTTTGTTAAACCTTTACCAGAGCCTTATGTGAATCTAAATCTAGGTCAAGAAAGTACAATTGAATATGACACATTATACTGCTTACACTAATATATACACTAGGTTAATAGTCATAAACCAAAGCCCTGTGAGAAGGGGAAAGCTAAAGTGTATACAGATGAAACTGTTAGACCTTATATCTATGCAGAGTGAAGAGTGACAAATTACATTATGCATATGTGTCAAATGTGTGATTTATTCATTAAAACTGTAAATACAGATATAATGAATTAAATACAAAAATACTTGCATTTGCCTCAATTATGTACATTTTCAAAATCCGATATAATTTTTTAGTAATTATTTAGTAATTATTTCAGGTTCCTGTTTTGATGCAACGTCATCGAGCAAGTCAAGACAACTCCGAATTCAGTCTGACAAGACAGTTCTCCATGGATCTGCCTTTCTCATAACTCACCCTGAAGGTTTAGGTTATCCTGTTCTATTGCTATCCCTAAACTGCTGTAGGCTTAGGCAGCTGGAGGACAGTCTGACCACTTTTCATCAGTCCGGTACTGTCCAATTCTATTCAATTTAGATTAGTTGCTGATATTTCAACAGATAGATACTTTCTTCTTCTATTTTTCAATCTGCTTTAGTTGGAGTCAGCTGGTAATTTATTTGTTTTCTCTTAGTGTTTTTCTTGGAGGGGAAACATCGAATTGTGTACTGCCACTGTCAACGACAGGCGTAAGTTGTGGACCTAAAATGCAAAAGGAAAACAGAAGTTGGTGAAGAAGATGATTTATTGTAGATTTGATTATAGATAACAGACCAGCACATCAACAGAGCACAAGGGGAGGAAATTGGCGAGGCGGGGAGAAACAGCAGACAGAGACCGACAGGCCATAGACAAAATGTGTAACAGAGGGACTTGAAAGGAACGCTGGAGGACAACAAGGAAGTAGATGACAAGGAGAAACAACAAAGAGACAGATGCACAGCAAAGGAGGAACATACTAGGAGTACAGTGAGTACAATGAGGAACCAGGTATATATACTGGGACCCTGAGTAGTGGCTTAATCGCAGAGATGATTGCAGGTGTGTGTGATATGAGGAAGCAGACTGAGGGAGAGAGATAAAGACACGCACATGAGGAACTGGAGAACACAAGGAGAGAAACAGAAACGACTAGATAAACAAAAAAGGCAATAAATAAGAAAAAAATAAGAATAACATAAGGAATCAAGGAATCAAGGAATCAAGGAATTTTATTTGTCATCACATCACATGTGGTTCATGAGGTGGGACGAAATTCTAATCCCCCGGACCAGTTTACACCCTGATAGCAATTTTAAATACTTTAATAAATTATAAGACCTCTGCGAGAATAGGATTGAACACAGAATCTACAATATGGGACTTCGGAAATAGCAGCAATGAAAATTCGGAGTGCAAGTGACATATTAATTGACATTTTAAAGTGACATTTTAAAGTGTGATATTAAAGTGAACAGTGCCGGGTAATGCGAAATAAGGAAATGATATCTAATAAAATGATAACTAATAAAAACATGGAATAATAATTGACTTAAAACAAAACAGTCAAAACCAACACGGACCATAAAAGCCACTTTTTTTTTATTTCCTCTGCATCTACTTATGTCTTCTGTCTTTTCAACCCAGTCGCTTTTACTGAGCCTGATTTGGCTAGAGGTTTCTCTCTTTTGAAGGGGAGTTTTTTCTCTCCACTGTCGCTACACAAGAGAGTTGAGTGTGGCTCTGGAGGTGAATAACTCTACATTTTTCTGTTTTAATGAATCATAATTATTTAAAACATTTGTAAGTTGGCACTTTTTTCACTTCATATAGATCAGGAGGGTTGTTTTTCTCAAAAAACAAAGACAAAGTGACAGAAAGCACCCTCATCTTTTAATGTGGAGTTGGACAAAGTTTTTAACTCTTATATTAAAAACTGTCTTTTCTTATATGCCAAAAATATAAAAAACATTTTTGATTAGGCCTCTAGGTTATAGGTGGCATTATTTAAATGAAGCCTAAGGTTAGGATAGGCTGAGGACTCTAATGACCTAATCAGTGAGTGTGGGGAAATTCCTGTTTGCCAGGACAGAGTTGCTAATTGAGTTTCTACTGGCAGTGCAAGATCTCAGAAGGCAATTACAACACATACCCATGTAATGAGATGTTAACGAGTTTGTGCGTATTTCAAATCAACTGTGAGATCTGGACAGAATATGAAACCTCTTCATTAATTCTGACTTCAAAAGAAAATTAGGTGGTGGGTGTGAATAAGACTAGCTGAGCGTGGGGGGGAGAGGGACTTTGCACGGAGACACCCAAAAGCATGAATAGATGCTTCAAAATGTCTGTACATATATTATTTATTAACATACATATACATACATCTTTTTAGGTTAACTAAGTTAAAGTCAGTTAATTTAAATGTAAAATGATCACAAGAAAGAAAGTTCATTCCGGGTTTTACATTTGCAGATAATTAATAAGTTGTTGTTGTTGTTTTTTCAGTTCAGTTGAGTCATGTGATCTGGAGTTCATCGTTTAACTACATTTTTCAATTTAGTCTAATTTCAGATCAGTTCAGCTCATTTAATTTAGTATTCCAATCTATTTAATTCAGTTCAGTTCAGGTCTGTGTACTTTCTTATATTTTCGTTCAATTTAATTCAATTACTTTCAGTTTAGCTCAATCTAGTATTGTATTCCATTTAATTAATCCTATGTCCAATCTCACTCTCTCTCAGCCTGCCTGCTACCCTCCCTCAATTCAATTATCTGGGACACACTACCAGTGGGACTTGGGCTCTGTTGATACTTCTGACGTTTGTTTTGATGCATACAAAAAGAGCTCTTGGTGTGACTCTTCAATATGTAATGCAATATTGTTGAACTTAAACTGTTTTCTTCAGATATTACAAAAACAAATTAACTAAAAAAAAGATATTTAGAGCACAGCGTGTTTCTGGTGGCAAAACAATACTTTCACAAACAGCCTTTGTAAAAAAAAAAAATTGCAAACAGAGGCCCCGGTACAATTATAATGTAGAAGTGGCTGATATATAGAATATAATTCACAGATCGAAGCACATGGAAATGCACAACAGCTTTACAGACTGGCATTTACAGCCAGAACCAGAGATAAAGTTTGTTTAGGCACAGCGAACGTTGAACACCAAAGTTTTGTTGTGTTTTTGGACGCATGCAGTGCCATGTCAATTATGTGACTAAAAGACAGAAATCAACAAGAAACTAAGTTCTTTTTATGTTAGTTAAAAACAAATTGTTTGCTGAACTCATAAATTAAACCCTTCTTCACATGAGAATTAGGTCATCCATTTAGTCTTTGATGTGGAGATGTGTTTTTTTATTTCTTGTTGCAGAGAACAAAATTAAAGAAAACAAGAGGGAATTAAATTACCTTCAACTCACAGAGCTCAGGATGATCTCATGATAATTTCAATTAAATCAGAAACTTTTCTTGTAGTTTTGTTGCCTCTTTTCTCCTCATGATCTCTGAAATAATGCATGATATTAATTTGCATTCCAGAGTATTGGCTGGTCCTTCCCCTTTTTTTGTCTGCAAACTTTGATAAAGTTAAATTCCAAAATGTTTTTTGTTTTTTCCACATTCTCAGACATGTTCTATATTCCAAAGGTTTTGGCTGTATTATTTTTTTTTACTTTAAATTGAAAGTCATCTTCTGGACGTAAACATGATTATGCTACACGTACATCATAAATAGAGTCAACTGAATGCTCGCATTAATGAAATGTTAAGAAGGGCTTGTATATTTTTGGTTAGTGAACCAATTTTGTATTTAGCAGACATATTTGTAATTTTTTTCAGGGTTTAAGTTCCATTCGACACACATGGACAGTTACAACTAACAGTGTAGCACACATGCTTTAGTGATTTGCTGGTCCTGAAACCTTCATTTAATGTATGACTCTTATTATTATTTTTTTGCTTTCCATCGCTATTAAATTTGATATAAACCAATAAATTAATACATTTTATTATTATTATTTAGGCCTAGCCTCAACAAAACCCAAGGAAATTTAGTTATATGATCTTACCTTCTTGTCAGAAAAAAAGGTGGAAGGCTGTTGTGTAGTGGGTGTCAGTGCTTGGTGTAAAACACAGACTGATGTAATAGTCCTGTATGCATCATATGCTGAAAAACAGACCTGGTATGATGATAGGCACAATTTGATCATATAATTTTATTCTGTTTATGGCAGTGTTAAGCACAAAAACAACATGGTTTCATTAGTGTAACCTTTTTTCTCTCTTTTTTTCAAGCTGGAAACTGTGGACATCAGAGGAAGGTACTGACTGCTAGGAGGGGCAAAAAAAAAAAAAAGGGTCTGTTAAGCACCGTAAACTATAACTTAATGCACTAACTACACTCAATGCACTGTCCATGCTGAACTAATAGACAATAAAAAGTATATATTTTTCTAACAGTTTCTTACTGCAGCCTGAAATCAGTGTTGACATGTAGCTCTGAGTGAGAGTTAACTGTTAAAAATACCAAACTAATTTCTATAACACTTTCAAAACAAAAGGCGGAATTTGATCAAAACCAAGCTTTGGAGAATTGAATGACTACACTAGATTGAAGATCCAAAACAATCCAAAAGATGTAAAACACACTTTTATATGATAACATAATAATCCTGGCTACAAATTACAATTTAACCCAGAAACCCAGAAGGACTGAACCCTAAAAAGGAAATCTTAGAAACATTTATTAGATTAGCATGACATTAACAGTAATGTTAAGACATTTGCCCTAGTAATGACACTTTTTATAGCATATCCGGGCCTTAATGTCACAAAATCTGAGTAAAACGCAGACTTTACAAATCCTGTACGAATGCGCCACAAGTAACACAGAGGTGTTGGAAAAACTTACAAATTATCAGAGGTCCCTAGGTATTACTAATCCCGTCCTATAGGACTATGTTTGAGTTTGATCCATAAAACTGATACCCTTATTGTTGGGAGATTTTTAGATATATAAATAAGTAGCAACAATATAATTTATGGGTTAAAGTACAATTTTTTTTTATCACAGACAGGTGTTTATATTTTATCAATGTTTATTGATAACATATACAGTTTTTACTTTAACTTCTCTGTTCGTTGTGTTTACATGACCTTTTCCAGGGCCACTAGTACTTGTCCCTGCCTGAATGGAGGTTAACATTTTCTCATTCCCTTGTCGGTCTAAAGAGCCCTGTTCACCTACAGAGTTAAATGTGCCTTTGTTTTTTCTTTATCTTTCAGCTTATTTTGCCACAGATCTCTCCTCTTGCGCCAACAGGCTCAGTTATCCACGCAGCAGTTACCTTCATCTCCACCTTCACCCTCCAACTAATCACCAGCCAGAAATCCTCACCACTCACCAAAACACCAACTGCCTGCTAATTTTGCGCTGCTGTTACAAGCTGATACGCTCAGTTTGTATCCGTTGCTCTCCACCTGCTCCGGCGATGCACCTCTAGCCTGCAGAGCTTCACCTGCTCCCCAACCCTGCCGTTGTTTACCCCGTACACCATAAGAACTCAGTTTTACAATTAAGTCCATCTAATTGCAGCCACACAGCTTACACCCAACAATGCATTCTAAATATCCAGTGTTGAAATGAAAGACAATAAATTGCAACGTAACATATTTGTTTCTTTAAGAGAAAATTTTTTTTAAATGCATGCTTTTAAACAAAAAAAATAGAGGGATTTGTAATATATTAACATGTTTTATTTGCTTCAATATGCAAATCTGAGCCCTAAATGGCCACTGTAGTTTCCTTAAGTTCCTGTTTGGCTTCATCGTGCTTCAGTTTCCTGACTGATCGTCTTTTTCCTCACACTATGGCCTCGGACTCTGACAAATCCTCCAGATCCCAGCTGGTGGAAGTGTTTATATCTGTGGTTCTCAGGGAAGTGGAAGTGAGCTCTGGCAGCAAGCCACAGTGCTTATTTTTTTTGTTGGTGTTTTGTTTGTGTGCTTGCTCTCAGAGGAGGAATTTGAATTCCTTGCGAGTTTGACAAGCAAAATAAAAATGACAGTTCTGGACTGGGAGGTTGTGGAGCAGACGGTACACAGAACCCGACTGTCATTAATTAGCCTTCTGAAGTCTGTAAAATGCTGAGGTAGTAACAAACAAGCCTCTTTTTATTTGCATCTGGATGTTTTTTTTTTTCTTGTTTATATTGTTCACAACTGTCTTTTTTTTCTAACTAATAATCATAGTTACTAAGACATGACCAAAGTTTGAAACATCAAAATAGATTTTGAAAGCTTAAGAACTTCAGACAGCCACTGGGTCAGCTGAAGGCATGGGTAAGCACATCCTCACAATGGACACAATCCTACCAGTGAGTCCTTTCATGCACAAAACCTCAAGGACAGCCTACACAATACTTTTGCTTTCAGTTAGATTAGTAACCATCATGGTTTGGGATTCATTGGTTTGCTCAAACACAATAAAAGTAAGTTAAATGATACCTTTGAACACATTTTTTCTAAACTCTTTTTTTTTGCAGTATTTACGAATGTCAGTTGATTTTGTTCTTCTTTTGATGTTTAAAAGTTTAATGTGTAGAACAGAAATTGTGATAATTTATTTTATTGTTATTTTCATTGCACATAAAACAATAACAACTAGATTCCCTCCCCTACTGAACATAATCCATACATAAATAAGTTTATTTCTTTGTCTTTGACAAGCTTTCAGTATCAACTATAGGTACAATCAAATGTGTTCAAAAATAAGAAAGTTCAAAAAAAAGTGACGAGTAGAGAAATATTTTTACCTTTTTTTTTTTTTTAAGTCAAAATAGATGAAATTTCGTTTTTACCCAAATATGGTTCTGTTTTTCAAATGAATTTTAACTCAATGTCCCTTAAAGAGGAACAGCAGCACACGAGCAGCTGCTGTCACTGTGCGGGTTTTGTTTACATCCATGTCCTGGGAACAACGTGACCCGGAGGTCAGGGGTCAGCACAAGGCTGCTTTTTGGGCTCTGGCCATGGGAGACAGAATTGCTCAGAGAGCAGCAGGATCCTCAAGCTTCTGCCCTTTTACTTCCTGTGTCAGAGTCTTCTTGTTATCCCCAACACAAAACTCACACTATTGACTCACTTTGTGGTTTATCCAGTTCAGCTTTGTAGAAGCTTTTCCGTCTATTGCTACCAAACCTCTTTTTGACCCTTTTCTCATAAAAGTTAACTAAAAGGGGAAACAGAATTTCCTGAAAGGCAGAAAATCACCCTTTTAAGCTTGTCCACAGTAAGCCCATGAAGTGTTCGGCTCTTTTTTTTCTTGTCAACACTTTCTTTCTTTCTTTTCCTGCAGATGAGCTCTTGGCGTACTCTGCGGGGAAACGCGGCTCGGAAAAGAGAATTAAACACCCTGCAGGGATCAGCAGAGGAGCGTTCTGTATTATTAGACTTTATTCAACACAATAAATGAATTCTCGCTCACACACATGCGAGCACTTTGTACAGTAGCTATAATCTGCTTCCAGGCAGTGAGAGGAAAAGCCTGGAGAGACTGTCGACCGGAGGCTCCAAACTAACAAACTCAAGAACTTCTATCAAGGAAGACGTAGTGCCGTTCACAGAGTAACTTTGACCCAGATAGAGATAGTTATATTTCTTTAAAACCACTTATTACTGTGTTTTTTCTTGTTCAGATCATCTGCTGTTGGATGATGTTTTAGGAGTTTCCACTGCATATTAATGCCTGTTATTGTCTTTTAGTATTTAGGCAGTTACAAATGTTTTTAGGGGGTTATGAGTTATTCTTGGATTGTAGCTGTTGTTTGGTCACTCACCCTCGGCAATACCAGGAGTCCTCTGTATTTACAGAGACGTGGTTATGTATCTTCAATATTAAAATTTAATTCACCAGCAGCACACTGCTCAGAAATAGTGTTATGTTTTGCTTTGAGATGGTAATCCAATATGTCCAATGATATTCAATAGGAATTACTACTACAGTTTATGGAAATTAGAATCTATAGAAATAAAATAAAATAAAATTGATGCATATAAGTAAGATATTTCTACAACAGTTCTTGCATATTTTTATGCTTATTCAAAGGTGCAAAATGCTAACAGGAAAGGACAAAACATGGAGCCTAATGGAAAAAAGTTTTTTGTTTTTTTTTATCCTAAAATGATGTTCCGATTTATTTCTGTTTATAATGGCTCTGAGATTCTTTTTGTCATTTTTTGTAGACATTTTCCTTGACTTTGTTGGCAACAAGTGCAGTTCAAGCATTATAGCGTCTCTTGAAGAACAGATATCTAAATTCTTTCAAGGTAACAATAAAATATGATGACCAAGTAGTATTGGACAAATTCAATGGAGATTTGATTAACTTCTCTGTACCCAACATTACCAATCCTGCTTTTAATCCCCCCTCGGGTAAATTTGCATGGGTAGGCTCAATTTACCATGTTTATGAGCATCAGCATAAAGAAATCCATATTTTCAGTCAGTTCATTCATTTAATGTTATATAAATATTTGACTATTTTCCTGTATGCTTCTTAGTTTTAATGAATCTCTATCAGCGCCTCAGTTCAGCCCAGGTCTTGACCACAGCCATTTTGGTAGGCCATCCTTTGCATTGGCTTTTGCAGTCCTTTTTGCCGTTGTTGTTCTCAAGGATCTCAAGGATTCAAGGATTCAAGGATTTCTATTGTCATACTACTTCACATTTACATGTTTGTGGTATAAAATTTGAACTCAGGTCCTTTTTTCAAGCCAATAAATAAATAAATAATGTGATGAGCCAAACTTAATTAACTAAAACAGGGAACTTGAGTTCATCAATCGAACAGCTAGAGGGTAGAAACTGTTTCTGAGCCCGGAGGTCTTGCTCTGAATGCCTTTAAGCCGTCTGCCTGAGGAAAGGAGCTGAAACAGTGGAAACGTTGTGGAGTCTTTCATTTTGCGTATTGCCCTCTTTCTGCATCGTGATGTTTAGAGGTCTAAGATTGAGGGAAGGCTACTCCCCACAGTCCTCCGTGGAGCCTTAACCACCATCCGTAGAGACAGCCTCTTAGCAGTTGTGCAGCTGCTGTGCCACACAGTGATGCAGGTGCATAGAATGCTCTCTACCACATAGTGATAGAAGCTCACTATGGAAATGAATCATACTTTGCTAGTGGAATTTTGACTTTTAAAAGTCATAAGTTAAAAAGTTAACCTAGTTTACTTCACATTTCAATAAATAAAAATATATACATTTAATAAGAAAACAATATTTTAACACTTCTTCGTAATTACTGACTAGCTTACTGAAATTTCTGTTGGATATTTTTAAAATGTATTATTGCTATTGTGCTCAAAGTATTTGAGAATTGAGGGTTCCCTTTCTATCACATTAATCCTGACGTCACAGATTCTGTGTCAGTTTCATGTCGAGACTCCTGCTGCACCTCCAAAATGTTACTTCAAAACCTAAGATGAAAAATTATCTAAACATAATTTTCTAGGCACATTGGCCCTTTTTGGCATAAATATAATGCTTTGGAATTCCCTAACTGACTGAAAGCCAAAAAACGTTTTTTAAATTATTTAAATGAATTTGTTTAAAGTTTTTTTTTAAAGCCCTACTGCTGAAGGTAGTTTCATGGAATTATCGATGCTGAGTTGCCTCAGCCACAGCTAAGCAACAACTCTCTTATCAAATTCTTGAGTACCATATCAAAAGTTCTCATCCTGGACCTGCAGGGACGTCTTTGTACATTGTATGTTTTCTATGTGCGTTCAAGGGTTCTTCTTTGCTGTCACTCTGCAGCCAGTCTGCCGCTCTCCCACTCCATGCAGGAATAATCACTAACTAAGTTTTCAAACAGGTAAAAACAAACTTATGCCTTTTGCACTTTTGTTTATATTTGTCCAGATAAGAAGACATAAAGAAACATAACCTTTTGGATAGGTGCCATAGACATTTCTTTGAATTAAAACTGGCTTGTCTTTTTTTAACAGTGCAGTGTATCCACCAACAAATAAAAGAACTGAGATCCAACTGTTTATGTTGTTCCTCCAAACGCCCTCCAGTGTTTTAGATAGCAGTTGTGAACTAGGATCAGCTGGTGGTCTCGTGGGTTTGACATTCTGCCACTCTCATATGCTGAAGCTCTGTGGATACTTAATTGGCACTGGGGTCCTTCATGGAGCAGCACTGGGCCTTCAGCCCTTCAAAGACATGCTGTTGTGCCTTTTATCTCACTCAGCACTTGTCTTCTCTTGACTCTGTTGTTGGTCAAATGCTACAGATTGAAGAGCTTTCTCGGTTTAGTCCAGTTTATTTTTCCTCGAACATCAATCTTTAATACGTCTTTTTTAATTGTATGAAATAGTCCTACTTGCTAATTGATCATCTTGTTGTTTCAATGTTCTTTCTTCTGTTCAGCTATCTAGAGTCTGAAGAGAAGATGAAACAACTTTAGACTTAAATATGACAACCAGCTGAAATAAAGTATCACTACAATGACATGGCTGAAGGGTAAAAACAGATGCCAATTTATTTATTGTGTGTTTGTCTTCTTTTACAAAGACATTTTTTTCCTTTTCTAACAAAAATGTTCAACCCGCTTGTGTCCTTGGTGACAAACGGTTGTGTTTACAACTGACAAATGTCTATAAATTAGAGTAATGTAAATCCTGGGTCGAATCTATTCATTTAAACTTTTAAAGTTTTAAAAGCTTCCTTGGTAATGAAACACATAATCCAGTAAATGCTACCTTCTTTGTCAGCTCCGTATGAAAACATTTTAATGACCTGAAAAATTTTTTATAAATTGAAAGGTGTTTTTAGGGTTCTATGCAACAGAAAATAGATATGGCTATTTATTTATGTTTTTCTTGGAATGTTGTTTTTCTTTTTTTTGTTTAAGTCTCTATAAATTGCCTCCATCCTTACTCTGTTTTGCTGACTGGAAGCCTTTCAAGTTCAAAGTCAAGGACAAGAAGTGGAGGGGATCATGCGATGAGCAGAGGGGCTTCTTGACAGTTTGAGCCTCCCAGGGAGTAAGGAAAAAAAGAAGAGAAAGGAAAGGCTGCCACACAGTGGGAAGCCAACAGAGAAAATTATGGTATTTGAAAATCACATGTAATGTTGGGTTCCCAAAGTGGAGCCATTTTCGCCACATATGCTGCTGTAGTTTGACGCTTTGCAATAAAAATAATGTCTACCTCCTGAACTTCTTTGGTGATGAGTTGAAATTTATGGTTTTAAGGAAAGTGAGTTCTAAAAGTGAAGAGACAAAACAATTTCAGCAACATATGTAATAAGAAAGGCAAGCATCTTGTGGAATGGTTTGTATTGCGTTTCATTTGCACAAGGCCTTTTCCAGAAAGACACCTGCACTTTTTCCCCTGTCCCATTCGCACATGCAGATCATCTGCAGTGAGCAGTTTCTCAATGTATCAAACCCGATGCCAAACGCTTGGAAACCCTGTGGAAAGTGGGAGTGATTATATGGGATTGGCCGAGTGGTGGGGGAGGAGGTGGGTTTAATCATGGAGGATCCTTCCTTCTCTCCTGTTTTGGCTAATTGATAGAGAAACCTAACTAAGATCCTAATCTGACTGCCCATTACGACACAAACAACAACTCTCAACGGGGACATTGTAAATTAGTTTTAGAATACAAAAGTGGGGATTTTAAGCTTTTTGATGATGTACAACACATACTGTGTAAATCCCCAAAAAGTGACAAAGATGTGGGCACTGGAATATTAGCTGTTTTAAAAATAAGAAAGTTTGAGAGCTCCCTAAACCAGGGGATGTTAACAATGGCTGGTCATGTACACGCAATTAGAAATATCCTACCCCCACCTCGGAAAGCCTAATATAATTTCTTACATTTTTTACAGATGTTACATCCAGTTAGCAGTAATTAAAAGAAAACAGAATGGGGAGGGTGGACTATTTGCTGTTGGCATGCTCTGTAACTGTGAACCTGGCAACTGCTGAACAGCTGCTCTGTGCAAACTTTGTGGAACAAAGAACGTGCAATGGTCTGTTGGGGGAAACCTGGTACCCAGATTTTATTTTAGTCTCTCTTTTATGTGTCTGAGAGTAAAGACTATTGGTGATTGTCTAAAAGGCCCCTAGATCATTGCATAAAGATTTAGTCTTTTGGGTTTGTAATAAACACAGACAAACTAAGAAACTAAAGCTGGTGTTCGTTTGTTTTGTTTTTTGATCTTTTTGGATTTACCAATCTAATAGCAAAGTCAAAAACACCAAAGAGAAAAGTCATATCAGATAGTTAAAAATCACTGTAAGGTCGTTGTTGTTTTTTGATGACCTCATTGAAATTGACCTATTGGCCGACCTCCCAAAAGCTGTGAATTTCTGGTTCTTCAATAGGTCATAAAGTTTTTATTTCAGATGACCTCATAAATCTGAAAGAAAGAGTAGAAGATCTTATCACCCCATACATCACACAAAGGTCAGTGGCATGATGCAGTGGAAGCAATCTTTAGAAGAAAAGGAAGGGGTTTGGTGAATCTCAAAAGGAACAACCAGAAACAGCAAGAGGTACATTAGTATGGAAGAGGAAGAAGCAAGGATCTTTATAGACAAAGGTTGATGTACGAACATAAACCCATGCAGTGCGTAGTAAGAGAGTTAAACGACTCTATTTTCAGTGTTGAAAAAAGTCTGACTTATGACTTTAAACTCAGCTAGTTTTAATAGAAAGGCGAATCGAAACATGAAGATCGAAAAAATTAATGATGCTATATTCTTCTCTATAATTATAATTCTGATGTACCAGCACAAGATCATATAAAGAATACCTGAGGACAGTCCTGAACTATACTGTATTAGGAATTACTCAAAAGGCATGTTTTGTTTACTGGGAAATCAACCAGTTTAAATGACAAACATCCTATCAGTTTTCTTTCTTTTTTACTTTCTACAAATTTGTACTAGTTCCTGCTTTTTCACCTGTTAACTTTATCTTTTCCCCGTTTTATTCTCTCCATGGAAACTACAAATGGTGTTGCGTTAGCTAGGATACCATCCTGTATGACTGCATCCGCTGAGGTGGTGCTGACAGAAACTCAACAGTCTTCCTCACCTGCTATTAGCTGTTACGTTTCACGGAGAAATGATAATTAAATTAGTACATCTGTTTCATATCTCTTTATAGGGGGCAACAAAGAAGCAAGGGATATTTTCTGAAAGGAGGTTTGACACACCTGAAGTTTTAGAAGCAGGAGACGTTGGGAAACATTTCAATATGTTTGAAAGCAGGCAGATTGTAACGGCTGGATTAGAGCACCTCTAAAACTGTGGCTCTTGTGTGATGTTCATAGTCTACAGTGGACAGGAAGTTATTCTAGGAAAAACTGTGGGTTCATGTTAAAGGAACATGCTATTACCCTATGGACCAATCCAACAGGTTAGCCTGTGTTGCTCAAACTTTTGAAATTGTGATAGAAGGATGTTAAAATGGTTAACACCAGCCTTGCTGAGCTCTGAGAGCCTAACCAGCTGTGATAGCAGGAGAAAACAGTGATGCTTCAGGCATTATTCTGCTGTAAAAAATTTGGTCCCATGAGGATGTTACTTCGACATCTACCTCCCACACTGGAGACATCAAGTACTTTCAAGTATTTTTGTATAGTTTCTAGTGGAAAAATCCTAAAAGTACACTTGAAACAAGACAAAACTTACAGGTAAATTTCCAGCAAGCTACGGGGTCTTGTTTCAAAAGTGCAAATTCCTCTCGTGTGAATTGCCAAAATGGAACATTCTTTCTGAAAACCCTTTGCATATTTCTCGAAACAGCTTGTATGTTTTGCACTCTATGTGTACATTTGGCTAAAAGACGTGGACAATGCAGCACAACATAATGGATCAGTAGCAAAAGGTCACCTCTCTCTCAAAACATCTCATGTATGCTTCAACGCGTCTCTTGAGCTGTAGTGTTTCACGTGCTTTGAGGATGTCATCCAATTTTCAAGAAATGAGCCTAATCAATTGAAAAACAAAATGTAAGTTGACTTCAATTTGTTCAAAATGTGCACCATTTAGGCAAACAATAAATGATTAAATAAGCAGCTTTTGTGTTAACAGTTCAAGTGCTTTCTCTACATTTTCAATAAAAACTTTTTGGCGTGAAAGGAAGGGGTAAAAATGTAAAAATCATTATCAAAGCAACTACAGAGGTTTTTACAACCATATCAGACCAATTTAGAGACTACGCCTATAATTAATAACACACAAATAACAAATATTAATAACCTGCTAGATTTTTCAATGCCAGAGTTCAAAATGTATCTGTGGTATATCATAGTGTGTTACTATATTTACGCCTACAACATGTTGGTGTAAATGTTTTTGTTAATGTTTAAAAGGTAAGCTGATCTGTGACAGGTTTTTTGGTCGTAAAGAACTTGAACTTCCAATAGAAATATTGTTTAGTTCAAATAAGTCAGAGAGGTTTTTTCTATTATACAAACTTCAATGAGGTCAAACATCTGCAAACTAGCTTATGCCATGCTTTTCTCCTTCTTGGCTTTCAGCTCTCTCAGCTCAGACTTGCTTCTACTTACTCAAAGAGCATTTTGCTGGAAGTTTGACAACTACAGAAAAAATATTTTTATCAGACCATGAACTTTCTGGGATGTTCTTGTGACAGCCTTGAGTTACTGCTCGTTTTGCCACTACTGAGAAATTTTGACATCTCTACAGAAATATCAGTGGGAGGATACAAACAGCGCCAAATGTTGAAGAACTGAGTTAATTTGGTCGGAGGATCTGACCTGCTGAAGCAGACTTTCACTGGTTTTATCTGAATGATTTCTACTAGCTGTTTTACAGCTTAACTCTGTCTTTATCTCAGTATATTTACCGACTGGTACAAATCCGTTTTAGATGATCTAAATCAATTAAAATAAAGTTCAAGAGGTTTTATTTGATTTTGAGTTTTCTCTGCAGGACCTTGGAAATGCATCCAGTTTGTGGTTGCTTATTATCATGCAGGCAGCCATCAAGGTTATGTGTGCTGTGTGAAGGAGCACATTAACAGCTGATCCAGTGAAGGACTTATGTGGATTAGTTATCAGAAATTGAAAATCAAATTTGGCCATACTAGTTTAATGCCAATGCTATAACCCAATTGTGCCTACATAAGGTTTTGGGGCCTCTCTAACCAAGCAGCTGAAATGACCAACTTACAATTTCCATACCAACAAAACAATTACTAAGAACAGTAAGATTAGCCCTGTATACAAAGAGAGAAGCCTTCCAGTTATGGTGAAGCCCCCTTACTGTCAACTGGCCACTAACTGGGTTTGGAAATGTGACAGAGGTTGTAAAAAAACATATGTTCTACTTCAGAAAAACAAAAGTCGTCGCATCGCTGTGAAAATGTCATAGTGCAATCTAATAAAAATGCTTTTTCAGCTTTAAGAGTCTGAATATGATCAATTCACACTTATTACTGAAGAGAAAAACTGTAGATTTGTTATGCAAATGGCCGTAATCCAAGACATTTTAGCATTAGAAGTGAGAGGAAAGGATTTACAGCCCACTTGGAAATATGCATTTAGAACCAGACTATTGAATAGATTGAAACAAACCCCTACAGAAGCCATCACAATTGTATTTTATATTTTGATCTCTATCCTGCAGTATAAAATTGATAAAAAATTATGATTTAATTTCTGTTGCAAAGTTCATAATCTTGCCATCAGCTTACTTAAAACATTTAAATATATAGATATATGTACAACACACCGCAGCACCTAATTATACTACTGAGTAGGTTTATGCAGAAGAACCGCGTCAAAATAGGATTATTGTATAAACATGAATAAAATATAAAATCTTTCCAGGCTATTTTCTTACTAAAATGTTAAGGTAACATAAACTAACAAATTTACTTCAGGTTTCTTTTTAAAGAGTCATTTGATAAAAAAATTAAAATTAAGGGTCAGATGTCCAGAAACATGATAATATAATAAAATCCACCCAATGCAAAAACAATTCACATGGACCAAGTGAAATCACATTTGACCAATTCAAAGTATAAAATTATTAACTCAATCTCAGCTTATAAAGAGGGGCTAAATTTGCAGCAACTCTTTCTCCTGAGCAAACATGTGGCCACAAATGAAAAGAGTAACTTTCTTCAAATTCGTAATAACCCTGGTTGAGAATATAGCTGCAGAAAAATACCAAGAACAACTTAGTAACAGTGGTCCAGGACTATTTACTCTACAATTCAAAGTTACTTCCACTATGAATTTCCTGCTCCTTAAGGGTTGTTTTCTCCCTATCATGATTAACCTTTTAAAGGTGAGTTGTAGGGGGTACATAAGATGAACTCATTTTATTGTGGGAGTTCTATAAACGCATTAGAAAGCTGTGTTTGGTTGTTGCATTATAAAATTGCATAGCCACAAACAACATCGTTGTTACTGCCTTGGATTGTTTAATTGTTTTTTCCTGAAATATTTATTTGTGAGTGATAAATTAAGTATGAAATTGTTAGTATTACACGAGGAAAACCTTCTTTTTTTTTTTAAACAGCTATTATAAAAAACATCTACTTCTGTTGAAATTGGCAGTAGTTTGAACTACATAATCTCTTCTATTTTTATTTAAAACTGTGTACTTCTTCCATTGGTTGTATCATTAAATTTAAGTTCAAGGAGTCTTCGAGTCTCAATTTCAGTCTCCTAGCTTATCACCTGCACAGGATTCTTTAAAAAGGTCTATTTGCTTTTACCTGGACTTCCCCCCATGTCAGCTGTCTACAGGATGTTATTGAATTCTTCAACAGTGACTCTCTCTCTTTACCTCTTTTTCAATGGGATTAATACTGCAAAAATTTTTACAAATGTGCTGAATGAACCAAAACAGGATCACATAGTTGCATTTTGAAAGAAGTGTTATTCCAGTTGAAAAATTTGATGCTTTCTTGTGTGAAGCCAAATCTCTGCTATTTACAGTCCAATTTCTTTTTAAGAGTTCCTTCACTTCCTGTTCAGGTAAGGACAAGCAGCGGTGACACTCTTTAAAATCCTTTTCCCCGAGAACTAATCAGTGGCATTCAGATTCTTGAGCACACCTCCACATTTCCATCCTCGGTATCATAAAGGATTTGTGATTAGTCGCTGCTGATGTTGAAGAATGAGGCTCAGGTGTGTAGAGATGAACCCAAAGCCTTTAATCTGCACCTCTGATGAAGCTGCAGGAATCTGGATTGAGGACGATGATGGATCACAGCTTCATACATATTCATGACAAAATTATTGATGTTTCAACATGTTACTGCCACAACTGTGTTTGAGCAAAGCACTGGAAAGCGACGATCAATTGCAATAAAAGAAATTTTAATTTAAGAGCTAGTGGTGCACAAGGATCCATTGTCGGCAACAGATCAAGAGGAAAAATGTTTAGAGGTATGAAGGATGAATTTAAAGCATCTGTTTGCTGATTAGATTTTGATGGAGTTACAAGAATGGAAAAGGACAGGGAAGCTGGAGCCTACAGATACTGGGGTTGAAGCTAGGATCTTGGATTGGACGTTTTGAATATTTAAAAAGCAGTGACAACGGATAAAGTGCTATACTGGAAACAGGAATAACAATGAGATTTAAAAAACTGGGATCTGACAAGTGGCGAATATCATTGGAAAAAGCAGATGATTTGTCTGAGTAAACCTACACCCAAAGCTCTGCATGAAAAAAGGTTGAATGTATTTGTTTTTCAAGAAAACCACTAGATATATTATTAGTTTGTGTTGTGCAAATAGAATCTGCTAAGTCATGTTATGGTAATACTAAATATGTGTTTAAAAAACTTGTGGCTGATGATGTGCAAGGTTTCCTTACTATGCTATGAAATGTATTTGTCCAGTGAAAGATTTGTACTTTTTTTTGTTATTTTATTTAAAAAGGGTGGTTGAGCCATTTGAACCAATCTGAATTTATGTGAGAATACAGTTAGATCCATTATGGGACAATACTTTTTTTCATACAATAGTATTTATTTGTATAAATACACTATATTCTCCAACAAACCTCACTAAAGTAGATATAAAAACCTAGGCTGGGCTTCCAGACAATGAGTGTTTTCTGGTTTTGCTGACAGTTCCTTTAATGCCACGGTGACGGAATCCATGAGTATGATAATCCCTTCGAAAAATCATCTCTCCTTTCTAGTTAGTTAGCTTTTTGCCCGTTACCTTGGGTGTAGGGTTATTCTTATTTGTTACCAAAACTATTTTTTTAATCAAACACTAAAACACATTTACTTTTGAGAAATCTAATATACTAAATTGTTTTCAAATCACCTCAGACCACCAATCTAATAGCAAAGTCAAAAACACCAAAGAGAAAAGTCATATCAGATAGTTAAAAATCACTGTAAGGTCGTTGTTGTTTTTTGATGACCTCATTGAAATTGACCTATTGGCCGACCTCCCAAAAGCTGTGAATTTCTGGTTCTTCAATAGGTCATAAAGTTTTTATTTCAGATGACCTCATAAATCTGAAAGAAAGAGTAGAAGATCTTATCACCCCATACATCACACAAAGGTCAGTGGCATGATGCAGTGGAAGCAATCTTTAGAAGAAAAGGAAGGGGTTTGGTGAATCTCAAAAGGAACAACCAGAAACAGCAAGAGGTACATTAGTATGGAAGACGAAGAAGCAAGGACCTTTATAGACAAAGGTTGATGTACGAACATAAACCCATGCAGTGCGTAGTAAGAGAGTTAAACGACTCTATTTTCAGTGTTGAAAAAAGTCTGACTTATGACTTTAAACTCAGCTAGTTTTAATAGAAAGGCGAATCGAAACATGAAGATCGAAAAAATTAATGATGCTATAATCTTCTCTATAATTATAATTCTGATGTACCAGCACAAGATCATATAAAGAATACCTGAGGACAGTCCTGAACTATACTGTATTAGGAATTGCTCAAAAGGCATGTTTTGTTTACTGGGAAATCAACCAGTTTAAATGACAAACATCCTATCAGTTTTCTTTCTTTTTTACTTTCTACAAATTTGTACTAGTTCCTGCTTTTTCACCTGTTAACTTTATCTTTTCCCCGTTTTATTCTCTCCATGGAAACTACAAATGGTGTTGCGTTAGCTAGGATACCATCCTGTATGACTGCATCCGCTGAGGTGGTGCTGACAGAAACTCAATAGTCTTACTCACCTGCTATTAGCTGTTACGTTTCACGGAGAAATGATAATTAAATTAGTACATCTGTTTCATATCTCTACTGTTTCATAGTCTACAGTGGACAGGAAGTTATTCTAGGAAAAACTGTAGGTTCATGTTAAAGGAACAGGCTATTACCCTATGGACCAATCCAACAGGTTAGCCTGTGTTGCTCAAACTTTTGAAATTGTGATAGAAGGATGTTAAAATGGTTAACACCAGCCTTGCTGAGCTCTGAGAGCCTAACCAGCTGTGATAGCAGGAGAAAACAGTGATGCTTCAGGCATTATTCTGCTGTAAAAAATTTGGTCCCATGAGGATGTTACTTCGACATCTACCTCCCACACTGGAGACATCAAGTACTTTCAAGTATTTTTGTATAGTTTCTAGTGGAAAAATCCTAAAAGTACACTTGACACAAGACAAAACTTACAGGTAAATTTCCAGCAAGCTACAGGGTCTTGTTTCAAAAGTGCAAATTCCTCTCGTGTGAATTGCCAAAATGGAACATTCTTTCTGAAAACCCTTTGCATATTTCTCGAAACAGCTTGTATGTTTTGCACTCTATGTGTACATTTGGCTAAAAGACGTGGACAATGCAGCACAACATAATGGATCAGTAGCAAAAGGTCACCTCTCTCTCAAAACATCTCATGTATGCTTCAACGCGTCTCTTGAGCTGTAGTGTTTCACGTGTTTTGAGGATGTCATCCAACTTTCAAGAAATGAGCCTAATCAATTGAAAAACAAAATGTAAGTTGACTTCAATTTGTTCAAAATGTGCACCACCCTGCCACCTAGAGATATAGGTTCAAATTTTTTTATTGAATTCACAACTGTTAAGAGTATTAGATAGATGTTTCGTTTGATTTCAGCTCTCCTCCCTTACTGCTGATTCCTCTGGCAATGGCCACATTTACAAACCAAGGGATGCTAATTGGAGCCATCAGAGCCGTCAGTTTATTATATATTTTAACTTGTTTTCTATGTTTTTGAATTGTTTTTAAAAATCTATCAATGGAACTAGTACGTTCTATCAATATTATGCATTATGGACTTAATCTCATATTTTGCTGAAGTGTTACTTATAGATTTATTTTTGTCTTGTTACGAGTGTAGTAAAATGTTTGCACAAAAAGACTAGGGGATTTCATATAATTGCAGTGTAGCTTATCATTAATGCAGACCACATACACATTTTCATAAAAAACATTATTCCATAATGGCTGTGGCTGTTTTACTACATCGATACTCCTAGCCAAAAAACACATATGGTTTTATATCCATAACAATGAGACTAAGGTGTTCATTTAGCCACCAAACATCTTACATCCCTTGGTCAAAAATGTATGGGATGAACAGGTTTGATCCACAGTGAATTTGCTTCTTTGTGTTCTCTTATCCCACAGCAATTTGTTGAAATTGGAGTGTTCTTTATTGATTTTTAGGAATATAATTTCTTTAGCTGCCCTTAAATAATATATTTCCACAAAAAAAAAAAAGCATTCAAACTATTGGAAACTCATCTTTCAATTCAAGTTCAAGCTATCCTGCTATGAATTCACATTGTTCAAAATTTAATTGGTTTCCATCTTCAAAACCTTTTAGGCTGGAAGAGCAGCTCCATGGTTATCTCAGTGCTTGCAATGCTCTGTACCATCCTAAAAAAAACAATTCTTTCTACCCATGCCTTTGTGAGAGCCTTCTGTTTTTCTGAAAACCAATAAAAAAGTCAGAACCTTAAAATCTTGTGGGAGTAAATCAAACGATTTTTTTTCAGACACCTCTAGAAGGAGACTGACTGTCCATTGGGTACCCCCGGTGAGTCTTTGGCGTAAAGATAAAGGAATTTATTTTACTCCAAAGACCACATACTGCTTGTTCGGATTTGATTCTGCACAAGACGCTGTTTAAGTTTGAAAAACTTTCCAATCCATCCTTACATTTACAAAAAAAAAACACCTAGCCAAGTAGAGCTATTTGATGATTTTAGTTTTAGTTCACTACAAATTTTTAACTGAGGTATCATACTAAAATAATAGACAAAAATACAATATGAAACAAAAAAACACATTAAAAAAATGTGAATTAATACAAGATTTGCAGACGGACATCTAAAACGCAGTCCTATTTTCAAACCTACTTTCAGGTCACTATCAGTGGATGAGCAGCATTATTCACTCTCTTGACACTCTCCTGTTTTAATCTGTCAGAAACCAACAGTTCACAAAACAATACTAAATAAATATTTCTGGAATTCCAGTATATTGCAGCTAACTGGCCTGACTGTCAAACACAGAAGCAATTAGTATTTATTTTTTTAACACAGAAAATTGAGAAACAGTTAATTGATGTCAAAATTGTGAAAAGAGTGGATTTGTCTTAAATTTACACTCAACATTTCTGATTAAATGGTACGTTTATGTGAGGGAGCAGGGGAAGAAGAGGTGAGTATATTGTTTTACTAAAAATAAATGGAATATTGTTTTGAGTTATGTTATGAGTTTTCTACTTTAAATGTTCTCAGTTGCAAATTGGCTCCTGATTACAGTCTCATGAGTTTCATTGTTTGCTGATTTAGCAGCTTACAAAGAGGATGTAGGTTTGCCTTGTAATTACTAAGGCATTTTTTCCTCTTGAGGCAGTAAAGCGTTTTGTTTGATTTGACTGGGTGTTATAATTGTTGTTTGCTGTAGATAAAATGTTTTTCAGACAGAAAAAAACAAGCAATTTAAAGTTTGCAAGGCCCTATATAGTTTCCATATAAGTTACTAATCTATGTGCTGCAGTTCATAATTGTAACATTTTCTACATTTTACCAGTATTAAATTGCTACACTGTATATAACTGCCATCACCCCTTCTAACTTTATCCTATCTTTATGTTTTTTTGATAGGGGAAAGCACGAAACACGGTCACATCAGTGGCACAGTTTGTTTTATATCTAACAGAGTTTCTAAACTATTAATAAATACTCTATTAGTTCCTTGGGTCTCAACAGCGAAACGATTTGTGCTTCTTGAAAATGGGTAAGACAAAAGAACATGTCACTCAAGATGTATGTTGTTTTTATAAGTCAGGGACCAGGAAATAGCTACTCTGATGAAGATGTCCACATCTACATTAATAGCAAAAATCTTAACGGTTCAAAACAGCTCAAGTTGTGACAAGCAAGGTTGGATGGGAAGTCGAGGCTTTTTCGCCACCAAACAAAGAAGGTTAAGGGAAGGGGAGGTTAAAACTTTATCTTTTATTTTAAGGCTTTTTGCACCTCTTTATTAGAGCTGCAGATAAAAAATAGAGTGCACATTAGGTCAAAACATTGAAAAAAATATGTCCAAACACCAAATTTATATTGGAAATTAAACATTGTGTCATTATATATTAAAGGAAGACTGATTTAAGGCTTATTGAATAAAAAAAGCAAAATAAAATAAACAACTTATCAGTTTTATGAGCATTTTTGACAGAGCAGAACTAAAGTGCCTACAAACGTATTCACAATACCTTGTTTTTCTTCATTTGTGTTCACATTAATTACTTGTAATCTTCCTCAAATTTTAAGTGATTGACCGACACAAAATATCTTATAATAGTGAAGAGTACGTAAATCATAAATGATTTTCAAATTATTTAAAAATACAGATAGAAAATTGGTAGTGTTCTTTTGTATATAACCTCTCTAAGTCATACTTAATTCCACTGTGTGTAACAGGTGCAACTGTTTTACTATTATTTTTTATGTATATTCCTTTAGACATCTACATTTGTCTCTTTATTCTCCTCAAAATAGCTTAAGCCCACTCATATTGAAAAACGTAAACACTAGTTTTCACAGCTTGGCATGTTGTCAGTTGGATTAGGTCTTCACTTTCATTAGAACATTTTAACTAATGAACATGCATTCACCTAAATTATTCAAATCCAGCTCTGGCTATGTATATTTAAGGACATTGTTCTGCTTGAAGGTGAATATTTGCCTGTCTTCTGTCCTATATAGACTTTAACTATGTTCCATCCAAGATTACATTTAATTTATCTCTGTTTCATCTCCGCAAAAACTTCAATCTCTTTTTCTGCTGAATCAATTTGATCCAATAACATGATGCTGCCACAATCATGTCTGTTTAAGGTGATGTGCGCTTTTGGCTTTTCTTCACATTTGTTTTACATGCAGTTCAAAAAGTTTGTTCAGCCTTTTTTTAAAATGTTTTCTTATGCGAGACAAAAAGGATTTTGCACCTTTTCTGGTTTTCCAAAGACAGTTCAGATTTGTGGAATTTGAAGCTAATAATCGAACTGAACTGAATTGTAGCCTCGAGTACTTCAGGAGAATGAGTACTGCATCTTCTCTGAGGTCCTCTGCTCCAGGCTCTACTGTCCATCATGTTTAATCCTGAAATCAAAGGGGACCAGAATCAAAGGCAGAAACAGGATGAATAAGAAATGAAAGCACAGACGAGGAGGATAAAAAAACTTAAAATGAAGCATGATAAATGCAGGAAGTGAACTGGAAACACAGACTCCTTTTCCTGATTCTGCAAGACAGTGTTGGGACAGTTCTAGTAATTAGAACAAGTAAAGAGAATAAAACTGATTGTGAAGTTGCAGTTTGGAAAGCAAATGCCAAACATTTACTTAATTGACAGCAGAACACTTTGGCAGAAATTAATCGCCTATTCCCTCTCATTATGTCAACAGACCAAAAACTATTAGGGAACAGAGGTTTCCAAGCTGTGAGAAGAGAACCATTTATTGTAGGTTTCATTTACATGCCTCAAGAAGTCACAATTGTTTAAGGAACCTAATTGATTTAAAAGACCTTGCTAACCAGTTTATATCCCTTTAACCGTTATACTTGTAGTATCTGGTCTGTCTGACTTATGTATTTTTCTAAAGTGCTACAAACTTAACTAAAGCACATCCATCCTTCAATTATCGGGTGAAGTGACAAAGTGACAAGCCTATTTTCAAGAAATAAATGTTATGCTATAACACTCCTGTCTTTATAAAATGCATTTAAAAAATGCAAGTAATTTTGTCATACTAAAATAAAAAGACAAAAGCAACCTTCCTTGATCTCGGCTCAGCTTTCCTCATATATATATGTAAAAAGTGATTTTTTAAAATTCGGAATGTGTTTATTTTCTGTGATTACAAAGCTGAAAATGGTATCAAACAAATTAAAAATAAGATCAGCTATTTAATTTGTATAGCACAGGATATTAAGCAGGTAGATGATGTGTGAAATGCTTGTGAGAAAAAAGGTCTGTAACCCAATCAGCTGCTCTCCTGTCTCTGTGAAACCCTTGTGAATTTACACCGTTAAAGTCAAATAGGATTTGAATAAAATGATTTTATTAGTGTCAGCAAACCAGCAGCGGACTGCTGACAAGGTGAGGTTGCTGAAATGTGCTCCTCGTTGATAACTGATAACCGGGGACACACAGGAAATGTGGGCCAAGAAAGAAGATGCCTATGACAGAGTAAAGGGGGTAGTGAAAAGATCCCGTTCTCTTTCTGAGGGAGATTATGAGAGAGTGGTCTGAGAAAAGGAGATTAAGGGCAAAGAAGACTTAATGTCTGTCTGGGTAGACTGATATGCACTGAAAGTTCAATTAAATTCAATTCGGATCAGAGACGGATGATTCCATCCTTGGCCTAACCTTGAGCTGAGAAAGAAGTAGAAAGCAGATTGTGTGGCCATCACTTCCGTCCGTCTTACTTCATGTACAAAATCGGCAGTTCATGTATTTTCAGTCTGTAATGAGTGTCTAATGCAGTAGCTAATCTTTTAATCTTTCAAGTCTTTGCCATTTAATGAATCTAGGACAACTTATGACATATCAAGACCACATTTGAACAAGGCATTGCGCTCTATACTGGAAAGCGTTTAGAGATTTTTCTTTGTTTGTAAATTCAAGCCTGTGATTCCCTTAGTGGAGCAAAAAACTAAATTTAGTTATTTATGCTTATCTGACCCTGCTAATCAAAAAGATTGAAGATGGGCAAATTTGACAAACATACTCCATCTTGACCTTTTTTTACTATGTCATACTCAGAACCCAAGATCCAAAGTTAAGTCCAGCTGATTTCCTTTCATAAGTGGAGTCTTACAGCTTTCACATATATGTATACATAAAAAGTTATTACAAATTGCTTTGGGATCATGTCAAATGTAAAGGACATAATGCCTTTACTTCAGTGATGATGTAAAGTTGATGTTTGACTTGAGGTAAAAAAAACAGACTTGTGATATTCTTGCTCAATTAAGTGCCTGAAAGTAACACGTGAAGGTGACCTGTAACATCTTTACACCAAAATGTACAATTTCAGAGCTCATTTTTCTAGCCGTTTTCTTTCAATTCTTCAAACTTTCTCTGACTGTTGAGATTTTTCATTGTTTTATTTTTTAATATCCAGAGAGTTACAGCTTGTACCTCTGCTTTCTTGTTAGTATACAGAACTACGCCTGATAATAATAAACTAAAGGATAAACACTATTAAAAGGAAGATTAGTAATCCCTGGAAATCAATTTTTTTATTCTGCCCTTCACAGTCAGATCTTTATGTGTGTATAGAATATGACTCATATATCTTGCTATATCTTTTAATAAGTTGTAGCTTTTCTGTGAAAGGCCACATTGAAAACGGCAAAGCTATTAAGCTAGCCACAACATCACTCTGGTCTTCTGCCAATTCGCTCTCTAACTCCCTGTCATGGTCTCTTTCCACTATACATCTGAGATTGAAGTTAAGACTTCCAGAAGGCCTACGATCTTTTTTTTCCTTTCCAGCCAACTCAAAATCAAACCATCATTGGTCAAGTCATCTCTCACTCTGAAACTAAGACACACAGCTTGGCCTTCTTCTGGACTCATGAAGTCCTAACCTATCAATGAGCCAGATAACCGGGTCTTGATAGATTCTGAGGATTCTGATTGGATAACATGTTTTTCAGGACAGTAGCCCTTTCATTAACGACGTGAACTTGACAGTAGACTTACAACAATAGAATGTAGACGAGAGAAAATGTATTGAATGCATTATATAAAATGAAATTATATTAAATAAATAAAACTTTAAATTTTTTTAAATATACAAATAAAGTTTATTTAATACTGCTATTGTTTGGTCCACAAAATTTCTAGGCCTTCTCTGAAGGCGTAGGAGGCCCTAAGGGTTACCCACTGGTGTTAATATAAGCTGCCATCAGACGGACATCCCTGTCAGATTAAACGCTCTGAGGCTCACCTACAACAGGCATCACTTCAATTGACTCCTGACTTTTTTTGCATCTGCAAGTGGAAAAGAAACATTGCTGAAATGCCCAATTTTTTTCTCTTTTTTTTTTGTTTTGTTTGGTTGCTTTTGTTTTTAGTAGCCACAACGATAAACCTCAGTATTGTATTTAAGATATCAGTTTGCTATGGAGAAGATGCTACAAGGCCAGTTGCAGAAAAGGCACCCACTTGACCCTGTTGTCCACGAATGAGGGCTGCTAGTACTGAAAAATATAAAAAAGTACCAGGGAAAAACAGGGAAAGACAAAGTATAACATTTCTGCTTCTGTTATCTAGTGGGAAAAGGTGCACTTGAGCATCCACCCTTCTGGTCTGGTGTCCTACAAATATTAGATGTAACTCTGCTTTCACAAACCATTCAAATAATGATGTCGTTAGCAGAAATCTAGAGAACACTGCAGGAGGAGGGGATTCAAACTTTTGATTCAGTTGTGTTGGACCAAGGCACATCTAAAGGTTGCAGGACAATAGACCTCAACATTTGGATTTAAATTGCATCAACTAACCCTTTTAAATAAGGCACGGGAGAGGCAGAGGAAGAGAGAAAACAGGTTCCGGACTGAAGTATAATTTTATATAAATCAGAAATATAAACGAAAGAAGTCATTGGATTGGGGGAAACCCTAAGATTAATATTTGATGCACCGGATGGAGACAGGAGGATTTTGAACACTGAAAAATAGTGTGTGAGGTACATTGTCCTTCCTAGAAGTGAAAGATAAACTGAGGTTTCCAGGTTCAGCATTCTCTCTATACATAGGTGTGTAAAGTGCCCTGCAGTGGTGGCTGCATTCATTTAAAAAAAAGTTTGAGACTTTAAAAGACACTATTCTCTTTTGTTTTTCTTAAATGTATGCAAATGGATTTTTTCCCAGTGTAGAAGACCTCCAGCGAAACATCAGCTTCACACCTCAGTTTGGATCTCCACAGTTTCTTTGCCTTAAGACATCTGTATGAGCAGTTTAGGGAAGAATGACTGAATAAATGCAGATTCACCCAAAAAGAATGCATATGTCGTTCTTATTAGATGCTCCAAATTATTTTCGTTCTCCTTGCTAAGCAGAGTTTGAAGCCAAATGTTAATGAAACCAACATTAATCAGAATCAGAATCAGGCTTTATTGGCCAAGTATGCTCACACATACAAGGAATGTGTTTGTTAATCAGATTATTATTTTCAGTTTTTTTGTGTTGCTTTGGCTTCTGTAACTGGGTTAGAAAGCAGAAAGAAGGGATTTTCCCTTTAATGATGTAATCCCAGTTAAGGAATGCTGTGAAAATAATTTTTATTTATCCTTAAAGTTTCCAGTGAAATATCATGTACAGATTTTGATTAAACCCTTCCTCTAAAGCACTTAATATTTTTGTCCTTGAGTGTAACAACTTTTCATTAAAATGTGACAACTGGTTATGGACTTGACATAAAGTGAAACCGTCATAGCAAATGCAAAAAGGTTCTGTATTGAACTAGATGACAGTATTGTTGGCAACAGAAAACAGTCCCTTTTATTGCTTGAAACTGTTTTGGCCATTGAAACTTTCACAAAGACCTGAACGCCTTTTTTAAATTCAAGAAGGTCTTTAACGTCTTGAGTGATGTTATTCTGATGCAGTGAAGGACCCTCCATCCTTTGTTTTGCATTTCAAGCACTTTGTGATGGGTTAAGGGCACTCTCGGCTATCTGCACTCCAGCATCACAAAAACAACCATGTTATTTACAGCAATTCAGGATCTTCACTTTGAAAAACTGTTATTGTTTTACTGCTTAGAAAATTGACAATTTTCTGAAGAGTTATTTAGTTTATATTTGTAACACCAATAAATGGCTTTTTCATATCTTTCATCAAAAATCGTCGTACCATTTCTTTGTGTTAATGAAAATGCATCTCCATGCCAATGCTGATCCTTTATTTCCCCAATCTGCATCGAACATTCACTCGCTCTATCTGAGAGGTTATTGCTCCATGCTCCAACCAGATGTAATGCTGCTGATCATTGATATCAATCACCTATGATTGATAATCACTGCTGATCACAGACACTGATCACATGCAGAGCTTTCCCCTACACCTAACCCTGTGTATTAGAAAACCTCAATGTCACCAGGCTAAGCTTAATTTGTTTATTTATGTTAAAAAAATATTTTTATACAAAAGTAAAACTTAGTTTGTAATTAAAAAATTTTACTCGAACTAAGGTTGGGGGTTGAATTCCATACATACTTTCAGGAAAGAGGTTGCTTGTGTTTCTTTGTTTACACCCACAAAGGTCCACCAGAGTGCGCCTGTGTGCTATTCTCGTTTGCTCAGCCTGCATGCAAGCTCTTGCCCATCAGTAGTTCATTATGCCATCTCTCCATCGCAAACACCAACTATACAATACATTCTTTTCTCCAACCAACCTTACCCAACCAGAGCTAATTGCAAACTGGAGATTTTAAAGGGCATTCTCAAAAACAGAAGTTTCCCCGTGTTAATTATTAACAATAATGCTACCCAAAAAAAGTGCAACTATCAGATTATTGAGTTTTGATCTAAAGACTATGGCAAGTTGTATAGTAAAGACAACCAGCTCCATTATATCGGCAACTCTCACAAGATTCTTAAAATTGATGCATTTTAAGCGGCTGGGTAAAGCTTCCTCTTTTTTCTTGTTGTTTTTGTTTCAGATGTGTAAACTTGCAGGTCACAGCTTTTGTCTTTAACAGGAACTGAAACGACTACATGTCTTCCTGTGTCATTCTAAAAGATGGATCATAAAGTTCTGACCAGGAGGGAGCAATGGAAAGATTCTTTCATTAATTGTAGAAAAGAAAATGTATTAAGAAGATAAATATTATATCAATATGCAACACTATATGTTTGTTTATTCATACTTTTAAAGTACATTTGTTATCTCAAAAACTTGCTGGGCTCAGAAAAACCCAAAGATTCCATCTGTGCACATCAGTAAGTAACAGTATTTAAACTTTACTTCGCACAACTGAATTATGGGAGCTACGTAAAGTCCAAAGCCGAATTACAGACAGGTCAGCCACTGCACATAGTTCATAACAAGTAATTCAAAACCTTTAAGATAATATCCCAAAACAAGTTTGTCCGGTAGTCTGAAAAAATGAAGCAAACATATATGTTTTGCCATTTTAGGTTTCTACAGAACCTAAAATTTGTTGTGTACCTTAGCTTTTTTTTAGCCAACATTATTTATTAATTATTATTTGGCTATATGTGCATCTAATTAATTCTGACGTTTGTTTGTTTGTTTCTTTTAATGCGGTTTATCAATTACCAGAACTTAAACTGCTCTTTGACTGATTGATAGAACAATTAAGAGTTAAAAATGTTTGTGTGTCATGTTGTCTGCAGATAACCGTAAAGAGCACTGCAAACATTGTTCCTGAAAAAGATGACACCTGGAAGATGTTTGTCATTTATTCTGAACTTTCCCTCTGTTCTGTTTTTTTATTAGCCCTCTCTAATAAAAATCTATCATATTTTATCAGGAGAATCCATCTGCTCATGTTTTGTTAGACTATGCAAACAGGAAACTTGTGACTGTCCCCTGATAACTTCCTTAAAAATGCTGCTTCAGTGGACCAAAACACAAATCTGCTGCACAGTATCAACAAACAGCATTTAAGGAAGATGACCAAAACTATACATTTTGAAAATAGAAGAGGTCACACTTTATGTTTCAGGTCCTGTCCAATCGAACCACCTTAACACTATGTTACTTTACCATGTTTCTGATGATGACTATTTAAATTCTTTATGTGAGCAAGAGATTTTGCAGCTAATATTTCCTTTGCAGCCTACAAGTCCAAACTTGATCACTACATTACCAGTAGCAAGACCTCTCCAAAAATAATGAGTCCATGAAATGTATCATCGTGTTTTAATGTTATTAATTAATGTATTGCCTTCCCAGCTCAGAGTGACACTGTTCTCTGAAACGACGGTTAGGGACATCAAACAGCCGTTAGAATCAGGCAGACCAGAAAGTTGTAGGTAAGTTTAGAGATCGGTTGGGACATAAGACAGCAAGATTTGAACAAGACAATAATTTTAAACTTCTCAAGACTTTAGATTTCATGAGTGTCTTCACAAAAAAGATAAATAAATAACAAATTGGATAAACCAGTAACACTAATGTATTTCATGACGATAAAAAGAACATCTCTGTGTGAAAAGCAGAAACTAGCTGCAGAGCGAATACTAGTGTTGTTTTTAAGTGCTTGTTAAGTAGACAGTTTAAAACAATGACATTCACAGCAGAAAGGGGAAAGTGAAATGTGCGAGTTATAGTCCAGCAAGCACAGTCCTGTGAGATTAGATGCCTGGACATTTTAGGGCTAATACTTGCTTTAGCATTAATGCTACCTGTGCACAGAAGTAGATCTTACTGGAAAAACAATTCAACAGATGTTTGAGTTCATATTTAGTATTTAACTATACCCAGGTGAGTAATGATTCATTTAACTGACTGAGCAAAAAAATTCATTTTCCTTGACGATAATTTTATAAAAAAATGGAACAGCATGCTCAATGACTCTCCATTGGCTTTTATAATGTTATAATAGATAGTTTAGTTTTATTAATCTATCCATGAGATTGGATCAAACTGATGAAGGTAATCTTTCATTAAAGTGGATTTAAATGTTTTCTTTTAAAGGGATTTAAGACCACATTTGGTAGAAAAAAAACCTTACAACCCCCCTCAAACTTTTGCTATACTCAGGTTGGGGCACTCTTAAACAATCCACTGAATAGATTCACTTTAACTTTGAAATCTTTCTAAAATTATTCAAATTAATTTCAAAAATTAAAAGTGCTTTAACAAAATCAGTTGTTGAAATTATCAATATCTAACTGTTGTGTTCCAGATATACAGTCAAAAGTAACAACTCAGAATATACCTTTCAACCAGGGATCTTGTGAGATTAAAAGCACCTTTAAGCAAAAAGTACACTTAATTTTTTTTAAACCCAAACTTTTGCATGAAACATGTTTTTGTGCTTCTGATGGAACATTCTAATATACCCATTTTATTTGTTAATGCTATTTATTTGAAATGGGTTTTAACATGAGTTTGACTGTGCTTTTAAAGAGAATGTAATAAACTTAATAATCAAAAAAATTCATCCATCCTTTCATTGTCTTTCATCTCATGGTTGACTCCATGTAAAAATCCATCAGGTTTTTGATAAATTTGTTAATCTTCTGTATAAAGCATGATGGACTAGTAGCACCATCTAGTGCTTATTTTATATAAATATAGTATTTACCTGGACCTTTTGAAGACCGCAGTGTACAGTGTGGGGTCAAAGAGATGTATGTATACGGGCTACATACAACTATTTTTAAAAAACAATCTCTTCTCAGGAGCTTTTTTTTATTTTGGTTTTGTCTTTACTTTATTAGACTGCAACATGATAAAAATGTCCAAAGGGTTTGAATATTTGTGAAAGTAAATGTCTAAAAAATATATACAGAAAAATAAACAATGTTAAAAGAAACGTTTCATTTCAACTTAAGCTCACTGCATTTCTCATGCCTAAAAGCTTTTAACAATTTTAGAATTGTGTAATAGAGACCAGATACTTTCTAAAGAAGCTGAAAGCCACACAGTGATGTTTTGTACAAAATATAGAAAAAATACCTGGACAGCGAAGTCATTAGTTCAACACATTATTATATTTCTTTTGGGTCAATACAAATTTTCATTATTAAGTATTACTGCATGCGGACCTGGTGAAGAAACATACCTACCTTAGCTGACTCCTGGCTACACAACACCTAGGAATCTTCTGGCAAAATGTCTAGAGAGCTCTGCAGACAGGGAACGCTCACACTGAGAGCGCAGAAGGATGCTGAGATTAGTAGCACATATAACATATAAAACCATAAATATAGTTGAAGTTTCTTATGCATTTCTTTCTCCATTCCACTTCGACTTAACACTGTAAACCTTTGGAAACTCTGAATTTGATATCAGTTATGGTAATCCTTTGTGTGGAACCTCCAAACGTCTCACGTTCTTTTTCCAGAACCAACAGCTTGACAGCTTCTGAATGATCTTAAGGTTAGCAGAGAAAGAGATTGAAAGTAAAAGGTAGTTCTGAAACTTTCTCCTTTTAGATCTGAGAAAGAATAATCTTTAGTAAAAATAAATACTAATCTTAGGAAAAATAAAGAAATCATCTGGTTCATTCATGCAATAAAAATTGCTCATTGCCTTTTATTATATTTGTTTTATTGTTATTACTACTAGTATTAATACTACTACTACCACTAATAATTAATTTTAATATTTTTTTTTATTACTAAAACCTTTTTAAGGCAACCAAACAATCCCAACATCATGCTGCAGGAGAGGGCTGCAGATAAAATATGCCTTTAATGTCAGAGAAAAAAACAAAAAATATACATTCTAGAGGTCACAAATATTACAATTACCAAGTTAAGATGTAGCATGCAGATAGACTGAAACGAAACAGAAATAAACATAGATGTAAAACTAAAGGATCTTTTCACAAAGTGTTATTTGTTTCATTTTGATTTTATTCATTGTTTACTTTCTTTTCTGAATGCACAGCAACCACAGTTTAGCCTTGACAACTTCTTAAAATTTAGCTCTATACCCAAATAAATTTGACGAATACAATGTGTTTAATTTGACACAAACCAGTGAACTGAATGAGAAGTAACATGTGACATTTATGAACACTCTGTTAAGTTCTAGTTTCTTTGCCTTGCTTAACATCTTAGCAACAGGAAGCACGCAGTAGTCAAAAAAGGAACACCACATCTGTTGTTCGTAAAAAATTCTGCTTGATGATAAAAAAAAGATGAGAAGTAGTGCATGTTTTGCAAGAGAAAGAACTTATGGTGTTGACCTTTACTAAAAGATAACAGAAAGTGTGTTATTACATTTGAAAAAACATTTAAAACAGTCATTGTGGCCCTATACTGCTTTCAATTGTCTTGTTTTCTCATAACTAACATCAGATTAAGAAACATTTAAATATTTGAATTCAGTGGGACATTTTATTGTTGTGAAAATAATGAAGTCTTTCACACGTCATCTTGTAGTTACAAACATTGTTTTTGATAGTATTTATTTTTTACTTTTTTGTTAACAGAACTGGAGTTTTAAGAAGATGATGAGCAATCACATATAAACTACTCACAAATTCATTCAAACCTTAACAGGTGAACTTAATGTGACATTTTTTAAGCTTTTGAATGCACCTGTCCAACTGTTAAATGTTTCAGTACTTTTTGCACATGTTGCTGTTCTCTATCCAGGAGCTTAACGGCAAAAGTCGCAACAGGTGTTTGATCCTTGAATCGACCAATAAACGTCCTGGTTCAATTACAGCTGGTGTTTAAACAGTCGTCCTCATCAGGCTGTTCACATTGTGACATCATGAGATCAAGACAACACTTAACAACGGATCAACAGTACCTGGCCATTGCAATGCTTCAAACAGGACGTTCTCAGACGGACGTGGCCACTGAGCTCAGAGTGTCATCAGCAGGTTGCAACAGAGATACCGAGAGACTGGAAGAGTTACAGAAAGGCGTAGAAGTGGACGTCCTTTGGCCACATCCCATGCTGATGACTGCTACATTGTGAACAATGCCCTGAGAAACCGGATGATGAATGCCACTCAACTCCAGGCACGTTTAAGGGAGGTGAGAGGCACCCAAGTGTCACGTCAGACCATTCTAAACCGTTTACATCAGCGTGGTCTGCGTGCTAGACGGCCTGCAAGGGTACCTGACCACACCAGCAGGCACAGACGTCATTGCCTTGCAAGGACCAGGGAGCATTTACGCTGGTCGAGGGACCAGTTGGTCTCAGTGCTGTTCTCTGATGAAAGTCGATTCACGTTGAGCAAAAATGATGGCCGCCAACGATGTTGGAGACGTCAAGAAGAGAACTATGCACAGGGCCAGACTGGGAGATTTTTTGAGGCTAGGAGTCAGCCATGTAACCAGGCCACCATGGGCTTGCCACGCATGCATGTTCTCTCACACACACACCTAAATGCATGGGTACAAGCAAAACGCATTTGTGGACGTGCGCACAAACACTTAGCAAATTCCAAATAAAAGGCCACCTATTGGACCTACTGTAACTTCTGAGGTTGTAATATACAGCAACTTTACTGCTGTTAATGCAAAAGTACTAAGATACTAAATATTTTACACAATAATAAGTGTCTAAGTTAGAGCTTTACATAGTCAAATCACGTAAAAAATCTACTGCCTCAGTGGCACATTATCATACCGGGGAAAACTAATGAACCCCAACCTACTGTAAATCCAAGGTTGGAATACACAAATGTTCATGTTTGATATGGGATACATAACAGCAAATCAGCAGCAGACAGAAATATTTAACAACATAATCACTTAATAGAAAAACGCCAAATTGTAAAGAAAGCTATTATTACAGTTGAGAGCCATTTATGTCAATGCTAGCGTCTGGTAGTGTTCATGTGTTGTTGCTCTACTGTAGAAATGGTTTTGTAACTTCTCCCAAATGCTCTACTTCTCCTGAAGTACCAGCAGGACTGGTGTAATCACCACCTTTGAATAGCAAACATATGTTAATAGTTTTTCCATAAACTGTATTTCATACAGTAAGATAATGTAGCCTGTCTCACTGAGTTTGGCCTTGTACTCATACACATGATAATCATGCATCGGCCACCCGAAAGCCAAATATCCCTAACTTTTTGTGAGCAATCTAGTCAGCTTAACTTTAGAATAGAAGGGGGGGGGGGGG
>JAVLVB010000535.1:636844-664667 GCA_032876305.1 Orestias chungarensis
ATTAGTTCTCTATTTCTCTGATGAGCAAACTGACGCACTGGTCCTGCTGTTTTTAAGAAATCCCTCCTCAGCACCTTCTCTATACTCTATAAAAAAAATGTTTAAACAGATTTCATTTAACTTATACCAATTGGTATCCTACATAGGTCAAACAAACAAAAAAAGTGTACAGTTGTATTTCTAAGCTGAAGCACATTGACATGGTTTTTGTTTAAGCTCTGACCCACAACAGGAAAGCACCTCAGGAGACCGGAGATCAGTTAAAGTGAGTTAATCTATAATGATCTAAATGTTAATGTGCTCTGGAACGGCGTCTGGTCTGGCATTGGGAAACCTAGGGAAGGGATTCGTCAAGCTGAGGACAACAGGAGCTCTGGAGTTGGATGGAAAGGTGCTCTGGTGATGGAGGCTGCAGAGGTGATTGCTGGAGCCAACAGTTAACACAGGCAGTCACTGAGAAGTTGGTGAAGCAAAAAAGGAGAGCTGCAGTGTTAATTTTTAAACTTCGTAATTTTCTTGGTTTGCTGTAGATTTTTTGCTGAATTCACAGAGAGTGAGAGGATCCAATGAGGAAGAGCACTGAATGACTGCAGCCCAGATCCTCTTGTACTCCACAGCTCTGATTAGCGAATTGGCAGCACCTGTGCACCTTTAAACTATCACGCATCAAACTCAGTGGGGTGTGACTAGGGAATTTTTTGTTATCTGATTGTCTGCTTCAAACTTGCTTTAACTCTGGGGGTTTTTTACAGAAAAGTGCATAACGCTGTAACTGGCACCAAGCAACTTTGAGGAGGGTGGCAAGAACCCTGCCACCCAAACTAAAATATCTGCTGACTGCTTTACGGCATTCATCAATTTCACCGTTTCTTATTTTCAACGTCATCATATAACATTATTTTACCACAATTCGATCCATTGTCTCATCTCTATTCATCCTTGGAAAAGCCACTGGAAACAGCCATGTATTTCAATTCAACTGCAGGCGACAAAGAGATCAAGATTTTACAACGCTATGCGCTGGTCCTTATGGGAAATTCAGTCTTCCTTCAGGCAAAACACTACTGCTTTTGGCCACACTGGCTGCTTAAATCGATCCAAACTGACACTTCTTTAGTGTTGCTTTAAGCTCTTGCTCCTATCACCCTACCCTGGATAAACGGACGATAATGCATAGATGGATGGATGGAATCAAAACATCTGAAGAATCAAATCAAGATCCCTTTCTGTTCAGTTAAGCTTCAGTTTCAGAACAAGACTTTAAGATGATTGACTTCCCTTTTTCCACTCTCCAGACAATGTTGTCATTCGCCTTTCACTTTTGCACACTTCCCTATGAAAGGACAGTAGTGAGTCCTAAATGGAGAAATAAAATTGCAAAAAATAGGGAAAGGGTTCAAAATGTATTTTGTGTCAGCACAAATTAAACGTGAAAGAACTAACAACCCTAACCTCCACTTACTTCGAATACATTTCATATATTCCTTAAGACGAGTGGAAAAAACATTTTTTCTGCAAGAAAATCTAAATAAATAAATGTACTAAATTCGAAAGTATTAAATTATTTATAACAAAATGATGTGATGCTTTTTGGAAAACCTCAATGTTTACAGAATTTTAGGGAACACAACATGTATCATGAACTCTGTTTTCTTTTTTTAAATTAAGGAAGTTGCAAGTGACATAAACCTGTCGGCCCTCATTTCTCCATTTAGGATACAGAGACTTAACACGAGGTGTGAGGACCATCTGTGAGTATCATTTAAATGTTTTGTTATCTCGGACCAACAAACCAATTTGCAAAAAGTTCAATTAAAATTTCTTATATCAACAAAAAAATGAAATCCAATCTTATTGTTTAGTGCTACATGCAGGTGAATTTATAATATCAAACTGTGTGATGATAAGACGGTAAGATTGGTACGGCCTGATTTGCTTGGTAGAATCAACTTTGTCAATGTATCATTATGTAATCTGGACTCATAACAAGAGGAAGTCAATCCAATGTTTTTACAGTACTGATGTGTATTTTACTGCACAATGTTTAGTGTTTGTCAAGGATAATTTTAATTTTGGACTCATTTATAGTCGGCAAGAAAATACATAAGATTCTTTAAGATAGTCGTTGAAGAGGTGCCATTAGCAGGCACAAACAATTCACTGGCACTGCTCCATATGCGCTTCTTCAACAAATATCTGCGCCATAGGTGTGCTTTATAGATTAAAGCACAGAATCATCTAAATAAGTTCACCTTTTATAAGGATAGATCTCCATTTATTTGTTTTAATTCAACTTTGTTGTATTGTAATTTCACATTTATTTGTCATGTGTATCTTTAACATCTACTGAAATATGGAAGCTTTGACTTGCTTCAAATGCAAACCTGTTTATTTATGTAGTCTAGAGGCTGTACAGTCCAAAGGACATTAGATAATGTCAGTCGTAGAATCATATAAGATGGGGAAGGGGTGGTCAGGGAACAAGGCTCACTTAAGGTCATTCTTGATTTCCTTTTTTAAGGTTAAGTCTCACCCCAAGCCAAGTTTTTTTGTTGTATCATATTTTATATGTTGATAGTTAAGGGTTGTATCTTTCTAATTAAACATGTTTTGTTTATTTTCCTCTACAGATTATTTTCATAGAACAAGCTTCAATAGACTTTCACACACTGAAAAAGCATGGATGGTTCCAGAACCTTTATTTTGAACTTCATTCTGCGGCTTCTCTATCTCCTTTTTCATGTTAACCCTTCTTTCGCTTATTCACTGAAAGGCTGCACAATACTTTACCAGGACAACTTGTCTGCGGGTGTTTCTGTGGACTGTGCAAACAGGGAGCTGGTGGCTGTACCTGATGACATTCCTAAAGAGGCTGTTTCAATAGAACTCAGAGGCAATATGTTTCAAAGACTTCAAAATGATTTCCGGGGCATGTCTAGGCTGATATATTTGGGTCTGAGAAAAAGTGGAATTACTCATGTAGATGATGGATGTTTCACTGATTTGGTTTCATTGAAAACTCTCATCATGAGAAATAATGAGCTCAGAACTCTGACTACAAACATGTTTCAAGGTCTGTCCAACATTACCATGCTTGATCTAAGTTATAATGGCATTGATGTCATTCATGACTCGGCCTTTGAGTTCCTGACAAGCTTACAAATTTTAGATTTAGATTTTAATAACCTAAGAAGCATTGCCTACCTTGAGACCTTTCTTAAGCTACCACAAATAACAACACTAAATCTTCGGTGTAATGACTTTTCTTTCTTTGAGAGCAAGCAGTTTATGCTAAATGAATCCTCAACTTTAGAACAACTAACTATTTCTGGTGATTACCTGAGGAGGTTTAGCATCACAACACCAATATTTCCGTACCTTCAGATGATAGAACTTTCATCATGTGGACTTCCACGTACGCTGGAATGGGACATATCTGACAAAATGTTAGTGGAAAACATAACCCAACTTTATGTTGAGGAGAATGTGCTTTCCTTTAAGGGGATGCAAAATGTCCTGCACAATCTTATCTCACTGAAACATCTGAGAATAAATATGGAATTGAGCTGGATAAGAAAAGGACTTTTATCTACTGCCTGCAAAGTGCAATCACTGAGGAGGCTGGATTTGTTCTACAACAAACTGTACAACCTGACTTTCAAACTTGCACCATGCTCACAGCTTACAGAACTTTACCTACAGGAAACTAATATAGACGAACTGACCAAAGGGTCAATACAGTCAATGAAAATGCTGCAGGTTCTAAATGCAAGTGACAACAAGCTCACAGAAGTTTCCTATGACATAAGGAGGCTGGCCTTCCTTAAGATCTTGCATTTGGATAACAATTGTATCACAAAGTTGACCTGTGAGGATTTTGAGAACACAACACGTCTTATAGAGCTTAATCTAAATTCAAACCAAATTGCAGATCTGGATAGATGTGTTTTAGAGCATTTTACTGACTTAAAGAATTTAGATCTGAGTTACAATCAACTGAAGTCTTTTGGAGACATGTTTAAAGTTTCTCTGCATAAGCTTAAACTCTTGGACATAAGTGAAAATAATTTTGATGTAATATCTGAAAATACTTTTGAGGGTTTAAATTCCTTAAGACATTTAAAGATGGCAAGTGATAATATTTTATTGGTGAATAAAAGATTTCCTAAACTTAGTAACCTTGTTGACCTAAAGTTGTCATTTGCAATGGGGTATGAACCTGACTTCCAAGGATTCCAGCGCTTAGAGAATATTACAGTTTGGTTTGGAAAAGGTTTTAGTTTAAAAAAAACAAATATCAGCAAACATGGTACCTTCAGGAATGTTAAATTTTTAAAAACTCTAACAATTATCAGTACCCAATACTTCAATTTTCCTTATAATCACACACTGAGAATGCTTAGAACTATGAGAGGATTGGAAACTTTTAAAGCTGTGAAAATCTTTGAGCATGCCCCAGATTTAGATACATTTCGATTTAACCCCAGGCTAAAAAGCCTGATATTTACAGGTAGTGACATGTCAGATTTAAAACCTGAACTGTTTAGAACAATCTCAGAGCTGCAGAAATTAGATCTTTCTGACTCACTGCTAACGTCGGTGAATTTTTTGGCGCAAGCCAACCTTTCTGCACTCAAATATCTGAAAATAGCCAACAATAGGATTCTTCTGATTAATGATGCTGTTTTGAAAGCTCTCCCATCTCTAACATACCTAGACGCGAGCAATAACTTGTTCACCTGTGACTGCTCAAATGCAGGATTTATCCAGTGGGTGAAGAACAACAAGCAAACGCAGGTAGTGAATGCTCATAAGTATCTGTGCTCCTTTCCTTTGAGCAAACAAGGAACCTTGTTACTAGATTTTAATACACAGTACTGCTGGGTTGACCTTAACTTTAGCTGCTTCGTTTCAAGTATTTCTCTGGTTTTTCTTACTCTCCTGTCATCTTTCATCCACCACTTCCTGTGGCAATATCTAGTCTATTCATTCCAACTCTTCCTGGCCTTTTTGTATGACACCAGGAAGAGAAAGACAGGAAACCAGTTTGATGCATTTGTGTCTTACAATGTCCACGATGAGAATTGGGTTTACAACGAGATGCTTCCAGCGTTGGAGGAAGAGCAGGGCTGGAAACTCTGTTTGCACCATAGAGATTTCCAACCAGGTAAATTCTGGCTTTATCTCTGGTTTTCTTCTTCAGGGAAAAAATGTAATGAAAAATGAATGTGATATTTCCATACAGTTTAAGATAATGTGGAAAGTTCTTGTAGGAGAAAAAAGCAAAAACATGAACTCAATTAAAGTGACCAGGTGTTTAGTTATAAGGAAAGAAATTGATTGTTCAATTGGGAGTTATCAAAAGGTTTTATGACATAAGCTTTTGAAATGCTGTTCAACATAAACCAACAGCCAGTTAACTTTAGTTGTTGTGCCCACAGGTAAACCAATTATAGAAAATATCGCTGACGCTATTTATGGCAGCAGGAAGACCATCTGTGTGATTAGTCGCCACTACCTGCAAAGTGAATGGTGCTCAAATGAGATCAAAATGGCCAGGTGAGGGTACTGGATACAGATTTTATGTATACAGGTAGAAAAAATAATCAAGCACTACATGTCCTACCATTTGTCTTAAAAGGGTAAAAGGGTGTTATTAATAAGATGTGTGTAAATAAATATTTCTGATGGAATGAGTCTCCAAAACTGCAGAAAAAAGTAAATCCTTCCATGTCTGAATTGGTTTGCTGTAAAAAAAAACAAAAAAACTGTATAAATAAGTTACTGAAAAAAAATTGAGAACTGTCAGTTTTAGAAATGTTAACTCAAACACAAAGATTATATTTAAGCCCATATCACATTGTGTGAGTGTACTTCTCATGATAGCGCTGATCCGACTTAGAGAAACTTTGTAACCAGAGTTAAAACGTTTGTGCAAAAAAAGACGGAATTCTGACTAAGTTTAATGTGTTCTGTCAGGAAAAATGGGCTAAAATTCCAGCAAACCATATAGAAGAGCTTGTGGGCAGTTGCCCAAAATGTTTCACCAAAGCCATTTGGTGTAAAAAGCATTTGAATTTGAATTTCCCCTAAAATTTCCCTCTCATTATTACAGCAGTTAGCTGAAGATATGGTTCTTGATTTGTTTTTGTTTTTTTAAGTTCCAAACATCCTTGAAATCGATGTCAGTGACGTTTTTGCTCATCTGTTTATTAAAGTCGTTTTGGCATGATGTGTTAATATTTATTTCAAATCAATTCAAAATACTGTATTGAACCCAAAGTTACATTAAATAGTTTTCAGAAAGGTTCTATTTAGGTGATTTCTTTATTTGGCCGTTTTTAGACCTGTGCATGCTTACTTATTACAATCTTACCTAAAGATGTCACAGGTAATTCATTATTAATTATCAAATAAGGTGATATCTTTTTTATATATCTACCTAGTCTTTCCTAGATAGTTGTTTTACCTAATATATAAAGTAATTTTATGAAATAAGCCTTTTTTTATTTTCTCAGTTTACCTTTGTGTAATCATCAAATTTGTTTGATGATGTTAAACATTGAAGGGTGACAAAAGCAGGAGGTAATACATTTAAATAACACCATATATGTTCACTGCCTACAAGCTGTCTATGATAAAAAGTATGTCTTACTATGTTACATATAATATAATCTTAAATTATAAAAAAGCCACAAGGCTGAGTCAAAAGTTCTGTTACTAGAATGGCTTATGGTTCAAATTGTGTTCTACTGAGCAATTAGAAGCACTGGAAGAATAGTAGAAATATTTTGAAAATCTATTATGAATACAGTTTCCTCTTTGTCTGACCACAGTTTCCGACTGTTCAATGAGAAGAAAGATGTGTTGATCCTGCTGTTTTTGGAGGAGATCCCTTCGCGCTACCTTTCTCCATATGTCCCCATGAGGAAGCTGGTGAAGAAGCGCAGCTTTCTGAGCTGGCCTAAGATGGCAAAACACCCGGAAATCTTCTGGCAGAATGTCGAGAGAGCTCTGCAGGCAGGAGACGTTCTCCCTGAGATTGGACCAACACTACTCTGACAGGTTTCCCTGCCAAAAAAAAAAAAGCAGGATTCACAAAATCACGACGTTTATCATAACAGAGGAGGAAACGAGGAGGGCCATTGTGCTTAGATAAGGCTTATATGAAAAATCCTAAAGCTGATATTCACAATTAAGTGTTCCACATCAACAACCAACTCTATCTATAGAAGATATCAGGTTTTAATTTTCAGAGAAACCCTACACTTTTAACATTTATATAGTATGTTCTATGTAATGGAAATTATGTGTTCAGTTTTCATTCCTTCTCCTTAGAATTGTCTGCTATTTACTAAAACAGTCTTTAGTACTTTCGAGTTAATTATTTGGATCATGGATGTTCATCAAATAATTCATATTATTACTGAATGCGAGTAAATTATATGTATTTCTAAAATAAAGTTATTTTTCCACATCATTTATTTTGGATCACTGTTATAAGAAATTGTTAAAATGTTCAAATTAAACAAAAAACACATTAGAATGAATAAAAAGGATTTTCATTTAGACTTAAAACACCCCCAGTGTGCAATTTATGTACTGTAAACTAAGTATGTGAACAGTTTGTGCTTCATTAAAAAACAATAAAATGTATATATTAAATTCAATATTGAGCTCAAATGAAAGTATTTATATTAAGCAAATGATTTTTTTTATCAAGTAAGAAAGATGTTTTGAATTTAACTTAGTTAATGAGTTACATGAATAAAGCTACAGGTGGAAGTCAGATTTTCTATATTTGGTCTTATTTATATGTTAAGTTATTTTGTAATAGACAATGTCCATTTAATTTTTTTGTTGAATAAATTATAGGCTATAATATGGTTCATAATCAGCATTTTAGGTCTAAAATACTTATACTTATATAATACTTTATAGTAGTTTTCAGAGTCAAATGCAGTTACTGTACTTTGGCTTAGGAAGTAAATTCTGAACACTCTACTTCAAATGACACATATACCACCCTAGCACATTCCATTCTAGGAACCCACTTGGCAAATTACATTAACTGATGTTTGCATATGAAATAGCCACTAGTTGTACACTCCCCTTGATTTAGGAAATTGAGCATTCTGATACTGCACTTTTTTTTTATTTTTTACAACCAATGCAACTTTCCTTTTTCCCTAGTTAATATTTTAAAGTAAATCCCACAGAACATATACCTCCATTTTTACACGCCCTTATTTATCCTGATCAGTTCAGGATGTAAGGAGTCGCGTTTTGAATCGGCTGCAGCTTTCTTGTTGACTTTCCAAGCAGACTTGTGAAGACAAAGTTGCAGTAATCAGTCAACTGTAGTTCAACTGAGGAGACACGTAGGAACACATTTATTAAGGTCTTGCTGGGATATCATTTCTTAAATCCGGGAAATGTTCTTCAATTATAAAAGACTCACTGAGACAAATCATTGACATTATGTTTCTCTGTGGGTTCAGGTCTGAGTCCATCACCACACCCAGATTTTTGGGGCTGAGCAGTAGATTTTAACTGTAATATCTAATGCTTTGTTACATAACCTTCTCTTGATCTCAGTGAAGCGGTGAAAACCAGATGATTGTGGGGACCGTGGGAATCTTGCAAGGTTTTGATCACTGGTATGAAGATGGTAAGAACCTGGGTGGAGCAACAGGAGATGATGAGGGACACAACAGAGGGAAAAAAACAAAGTAACAAAATAATCAAAGTATCCGAAAGTGCAAACTAGAAAAACTCAAAAGGCTAGAAGAATAAATAAACTACTGGAGGACTAAAGCAACTGGAGACTAGAGGACTGAAAACTACAAACTAGAGAACAATTATTACTAAGAGAATAACACGAGAGAGACTGGCACTGAAAGTTACTGGTTACCAAGAGGAACTAATTCTCAGACATTGAGTAGATGGTCCACCGCTCCTCATATACTGCTCCAGCTCGTAAGCGGTAATCGATTCCACCTGGCGGGTGCACAGGTGGAGAGGTGCTCCAGGAGTAGCTCGTGCGACCCCCTAGGGACAAACAGAACACAGCACTGAAAGGACTCAGCCTGACAACTACAACTTTTAGAAAATATTACAATCTATTTATATTCCGATGCAATTTTCAAAATTCCCAATTTCTACTCTTATGAAAGCTTTATCAGCTTAAAATCAATGAAAACTCTCAATGTGATCTGCAAAGGTCCCCACTATGGCTTGCCACTTGATGTGCCATTGCAAATGCTTCAGTCTATGGAGCATTTGGAAAGTTTCCGGGCTGTGAATATCTATATGAATGCCCCCCATGTGGAAGCATTTACTTTTAATCGTCACCCTAAGAGTATGCCATTTACTGAGACTAATTTGTCAAACCTGGATCCTGATATATTTCTTCCAATCCCAAACCTGCAGACCCTCGATGTTGCTAAGTGTAATATCAAGTGTTTGGATTTTTTGGTGAAGGCCAATCTTTCTGCACTCCAATATCTAAAAATGTCTGATAATGGGATCATTCTGATTAAAGAGTCAGTCTTCCACACTCTGCCCTCCTTGACATTCTTAGACCTTAGCAACAACCCATTTACCTGTGAATGCTTGAATGCAGATTTCATCCAATGGGCAAAGGACAACAAGGATACACAGTACCAATACATTGCCTTCCACCTAAACTGTCAAGCCTGACAAGGGGAGCCTTAGAGAAGAGCACAAGAAAATGTAAAAGTCCCCAGCTATGGAAGCAAAATCCCTTTTCTAATGGATTATAAAATGATATAGGTTAAATGAAAAATAACATCTTAGGAAAATAATTTATTGAGCATACGATACTAGCAGTGATGGCAGCATTATAACTTAAGCAGCTTCTGTAACCCTGTAGACCTGAGACTGAGGCAGAACTTTGCTTTTAAACAAACCAGCTACCATGACTTTGATACCAGAGCTACCATGAAAAGGTTCAAATAGGTCCATATTCATGTTTAAAAATAATACAGTTCAAGTACAGACCTAAATTTATATGAAGATTTTTGGCCGGTTTCCCGTTTACTTTCCATCCAGTTTTACAAAGAAGAAACCGCATTAATAAAAACAAAAAACATACCACTGCCTAGCAAATGTTTTGTTTTTGTCTTCTTTGTTAACACACACTTTAATTTATTAGGCTACATTTTTTTAAAAACATTGCCTATTCTTCACACATTTTAATAGTTTCCTCATCAGAAAACAGAAACGTTTACTGACAACCATTGTTTTAGGACTTTGCATGAGGTTTAGGGGGAATGTGCAATGAAGTAAAGCAATCATTTAGAGAGTGGCCCTTTCATGGCCATCCTTAGTTTGCCCTAAAAAACAGAGTAGATTATTTATTAACTTTAAAGCAAAGCAAAACACCTAAAAACAACAGAATCTAGTTTTAATTTTCCCCTAAATCTCAGCTCCACTCATGAACGTGTCAGTGGAAAACACAAATTTTGGGTGATTGTTGGAGATCTTGTTCACAACCCAAGGCTAGGTGAAATAGTGTTTGCAGTCATAGTTGATGTTCACTGGCCAAACTATCAACATCCCGCTCTAGAAATTATATTTTGAATGTTAGTGTTGTACATTGGTTCAAAAGTTGTTGCTAAACAAAAATGCCTGGTTGTTTCTTCAGTTCAACAACCCAACTTTAGTTAATTTTAGATGAATGGATATACTCATAGTATGTTAGTAAAAGCCTGTTCAATATGTATGAGTAGTCATAAGAAGTTTGAATTATCGTGTAGCGCTAGCAGACACATTCAGACAAAAGGGGAACAAATAACACAATGAACAAAGAACTACTGATTTTTTGGAAAGTCCCCCCATCTAGTGGATTTGAATGTTGCTTTTTTGTTTTCAGTTTGGTCAACTTTGTCAGTTTTCTTTAGAATTTCACATCTTTAGCAGTGTTTATTGCAAAGAAAAACAAAGAACCATGATTTAAATTGTAACAAAACTTCCTTTGATTTTTCTGTAACAGGTTTACAGCAAAGCCTAATCATGTAGTTATTTATTCAGTTTTAACTTAGAGCTCTCTCTAGGACAAGTTCCTGATCTAAGTGGAGGAGTCTAAGTATCCTCGGGTCTTAAGGATACGGAAAAATTAAGAGATTATTAGATTCATTTGTGAGGAGTTTGCAGTGATGTGGGCGCTATGCCTTTGGTTGTAAAGAAACCTTTCTTTATCTATGTATTTATTTATTTTACATTAGTGAACATTATTAGAAAGAACAAAAATCACTGCCGGGAATGATTTCAATTATTTCCTCCCTGCCGAATAGTTCAAGTGCTTAATAACCATGGAATAGACATGGGGAGAAAAAAATCCAGATAAAACATATATTTATTATAAAACAAAATAAAAAACAATACAATTTGCTATTAGGTTCCATACACAAACTGCATCCTTCATCTGGGAACTACGATGATTCATCTAGCCTCCCGGAGAGCTCCCTGGTGAGGCACATCTCGGTGGAAAAACACCAAGAGACACATCCAGAAAATCTGTAAGGCACCTTCAGATTTCCAAGAGGAGCTGTCCCAAGTCACTGAGTGGAGGGATATCTCTTCCTTTCTGCTCAGACTGCTTCTCCACAGCCTTATCACAGATTAAGCAGAAGATAATAAATAAATGAATGATTGTCTTACCAAGTATAGGGCCACGTCCTAAAAAATCTTTGGTGTAAGTATATTTAAATGTAATGCACCATAGTATTTTAATTACATCTTAAACAAAAACAACGCTACAGTGGTGTTTTGGTATTAGTAGTTTGTGTAGTAACAAATAATGAACTGCACATCACTTTAAGGTAATGATATACTGATTGATTTAAAAAAGGCCTCTCTTGTTGTTGGTTCTCAAAAAGAGAAGTAAATCTAATGAGTGGTGAGAAGCAACAGTTACTGGGCTGTTTCAAGTTATAACTAGTGAAGTTATACAACATCACCAATCAACCTGGCTTGGTTGAAGATCCAGAACTAATGATCCACTGTAAGTATTAGAAATATTTACTCTTCTGTTAATTATTCGTTATTTTAAAATGATTTAAATAACTTTTATTGGTTTCATCAAAATAAAAGTAAGTTTTCAAGTCAAACAGTTTTTTAAACAATTGAAAATACAAACAATTTAACAAGTTACAAAACAGCCAGAAATATTTAATGAGTGCATATTATTTTTTATCAACTTTAATAGAATTACTTCTTGCCCATTGCATCATGATCGATAATAGTAAACTCACCAAGAACAAATCCTGTATGTTTGTAGAGGATTGTTTGCTACGATCCGTCCATCTTGGTGAGTTATATGTGAAGTTTTTACCTTTCTGGTGACAGATTTAAAGAATAGTGTACTTTTTAGTATTATTTGAGATATATTTAAGGATTTCGATTTAAATTTATTTCTATCCAACCTTTTTACTTTACAAGTTTCACGTCAAATTAATTACACACTTCTTAGAAATCAATGGAATTATTTATATTGTCATTATAGGTATTAAACCCTCTTATATTTTCAGGGTAGCTATTTAATTTAACCTGAAGAGCTTATACCCAATATTAACTTTATAGAACTTCACTTTAAACTTTGGGGAATCATATGTTTTGGTTTACAAATATTTAAATACAATAGTGAATTGTTTATTGTGTTGATTAATTCTTCACATATTTATTCAATTCAAAACAAAATAAAATAAAATAAAGGTATAATACTGTTTATTACTCCCTAAAAAAAACGTTATACAACGTATCAAAGGTTAAGTTTTAAAAAACTGTAAAGTTTTAAATATTTGTACATAGTATAGAAAATATGAAAACATGATTTCTTTTTTTATAATAATGTAAATTGTAAAATCTTAATAACCTTGTCACTGTTCAGTTTTTTCACTATACAAAAAACATCTCTTAACAGCATAGTGAAATGCATTTCTTGAAATAAATAAAAAAATAAGCACATTTTTCAATATTTAAGATATAAAAAGTAAAAATCCCTTAAAGTTTATTTGTCAGGTATTAAACCTACTTGTTATTAAGCCCGACATAGCTTTTTCTTATTAGCAGTATTGGTCTGGTCTCACATAATAACTATACATATTTTGAGCCACAAATATATAAATATATATTTATAAATATAAATTAATAATGTTCATCTGTATTTCAATACACTATATTTTAGTGTTCTATGTGTTTTCTTTTCTGCAGATAATCATCTAAACTAGACAGCATCAACAACATCCTCAGTAATCTATTTAGGATGGCTGTCATGAATGACTTCTACTCAAAATTCATTCTAATCCTTCTATGTGTTATAAATCCTTCTATGCACTCATTCGCGTATGTACTGAGAAATTGCACTAAACCTTACCAGCAGAAGCCCTCTGATGATGTTTACTTTGATTGTGCATACAAGGATCTCATGACAGTCCCTGATGTCATTCCCAAAGATGTAGCTTCATTCCAACTGTCAAACAATTGGATTGAGAGAATTACTAAAGAAGATGTTTCTGAGATGGCAAAGCTAAAAACTCTCAGCCTAGAACACAATGAAATTTTCTCAGTAGACGACCAATCTTTCAGTGATTTGGTCTCACTGGAAACACTTAGCATGAAAGACAACAAACTCACCAAACTGACAGAAAACATGTTTCAGGAACTATCCAACCTGACAGCGCTTGACCTCAGTGTTAATCTGATTGAGTTCATTCACAGCTCGTCTTTCCAGTTTTTGACCAGTTTACAAACTCTGAACTTAGAGTGCAATATTATTGAGGAAATTGCCTACATTCAGCCCATCCTACAGCTACCAAAAATACAGACGCTTAACCTCAAAGGCTTTCAGAATATTACCTTTGAGACCAAAGACTTTACCTCAAACTTTTCTGAAGTCTGAAACAGTTGCCTATATCTGGGTGTAATCTAAAAAAGATAAGTATCACAGCACCCGTCTTTCCTCACCTCCAAATAATAGAGCTTGAAGCTGGTGGATCAAATGGGACATACCCGACCAAAATTTACTGAGAAAAATAGACACACTGTTTCTTAATTAACCTATGCTTTCCTTCAAAGGAGCACAAAAAGTCCTCAAGAGTTTCCAATCACTCTCACATCTTGGACTACAATTCTTGCAAGATTGGATTAGAGAAGGATTATTTTCTACAAACTGCAAAATTAAAACTCTAAGGAGGCTAGACTTGTCTTACAGCATTCTTCATAGTTTAACTTCGAAACTGGCACCATGTTCTCAGCTCACAGAGCTTAACCTGTACTTTACAGAGATTAATGAATTGTCAGAAGGCTCGGTGCGATCGATGAAGCACCTGCGTTACCTAAATGTGAGCACCAACCAACTAAGCAAAGTCCCATATGACATAAGGCGCCTCTCTTTTCTTCAGATTCTGATCTTGGATAACAACATTGTTTCAGACTTGACCTGTGAGGACTTTTTAAACACAACCCATTTCACAGAGCTTTACCTTCAGAATAACCGCATTGGCAAACTGGAAAGATGCGTATTGGAGAACCTTACTGTTCTACAGCTTTTAAACCAATCAGAGTAACAATCAGTTGAAGAAAGTTAGTGATGTCTTTAAAGTTTCCCCTTTCTAAGCTAGAGATCTTGGATTTAAGTTACAATCAAATATTTTTTCTAGATTATGGTTATTTTCAAGGTTAGCAGTCTCTAAAAAAGTTGAACATGGCAGCAAAGGCAATAAGCAGAGTAAAAGATAGATCATTTCAGGAGGTAAAATATCTAGAAACTCTTGATGTACCTATTACCTATGGATTTGAACCTACTTTCAGGAGACTAAACTACCTCAAAAATATGACAATCCATTTATATGGTGGCAATAAAATTCATCATTCAAATGGACTTAAAAACAACTTTCACTCAAAATCCATGAAGTCACTCACTTTGATCTGCAAAGGTGAAGAATATGCCTATCTGTTTGAGTTACCAGTTAAAATGCTCTAATCAATGAGACATTTGGAGAGGTTAAGCTCTGTGAATGTTAATTTAATAAGTCCATATGTTGACATCTTTGATATATTTAAATTCAATCAACAACTACTGAGTCTGGCTATAACTAGTTATAACTATTTATTAAAAATAATATAGGTGAAACCTAAAACCATCGATGACCAAATCAAGAATAGTACAAAATGAACGGAACAAGGGGAAACAGCCCGGTGAAAAATATGGTACGTATCATCTAAAACTGAATTAAAAGATCAAGTTGTATTTATACTGGGGAGTTTGATTACACGGATGCTAAACAGGTGAGATAACAATCAGCTCAGGAGTGCAAGCAGCTGAGGCCTTGTCCGAACACAAACAACAAACTTTGTCAAAGGCCAAAACAACTTTTCAGTTGTTTTGGCCTTTCATAAACACAAAACTCTGTTTACAACACAAAAAGTATTACTTATGAGAGCAGAAGTGGAGATTTAAGAAAACTCTGCAACAAAACAATCAAGCAATGATGCCCCAAATGTAACTGTTTTTATTAATTTGTTCATGCCAAAAAATGTCTGCTGTTAGGGTGGTGGTGATTTTTAGGTTAGTTCAGTGTCCAGCTGCTCCAATACAAAGGTGCACAGGATGCACTATTTCATTTCAAACATAAAGTTTTTTTGAACAACTCTTATTGGGTGACATAGTTTTTATTTTTGCAGTATAGGTTTGCATATTGCATACATGTGTTCGTCTGAAATAAAAAGGGATTCTCAAAATAAACTTGTGTGTAGATTTTTAAGATGTTGTGGATATATTTGCAATTTATAGATTACCCGCTATGTATGGATAAGGCCTGGACACAGGGAAAAACTACTAAACAAGTCAGGGAACAGACACCAACAGAAGTGGATAAATGCAGAGATAAAAACTTATACAGAGACTCAAGTACCATAGATTATGAACCATACCTGACAAATAGACAGCAACTAAGATCAAGCGAATGTAACAAATGACGGCAACCAAGAGGAGCAGAAGAACTTCCAAGGTTCATAAACTGTACCTAAATTTTGAATATGCTATATTTTTCAATTGACACTAACTAAATAGAAATATACAACATCATACATGACCTATAAAACAATAGTTTGTGATTTATATAATCTAAGATTACCCTAAACTTTAAAATATTAAAATAAGCAAGATTGTCAAATCTGATGCTAAGTTTAGCTTTAAAAAAAACTAACACAACAAAGGTAAGAAAACATTTTGTAGTCATTCATCCTTAAATTCCTAATGGATTTGCAGTTCCTAAATACTTCACGTAGACCGCTTGATAATGTTTGCACAGTACGAATCAAGTTCCTACACGTGATTTAAATAAACAATACCAGACTAACATAAAAGGTACTACGAACTTAACCATGATAAGATGTTTCAAAATCACATTAAGTTTCCATCATATAAGAAAAACACTTTAGATATGATCTATTGAAAACATATCATTTGCAAAAAATATAAACGATGTTTTAAATATTTACATTTCTTACTATATTAATCACGTACATTAATTTCCATTTACATTAATTACGTTAAACACCATGGCGAATGGACTCAAAAGGGAATTGAAGCTGCACTGCCGACATCTTTTTCCTTATTATCTCTTCTTGCAGCTTCCGTTTGTTCGATGAGAAGAAGGACGTGTTGATCCTCCTTTTTTTGTAGGAGATCCCTAGTCGTCATCTGTCTCCATATTACCGCATGAGGAAGCTGGTGAAGGAATGCACCTACCTCAGCTGGCCTCAGGGTGCCCAATATCCAGGAGTCTTCTGGCAGAACGTCCGGAGAGCTCTGCAGACCGGGGAAGCTCTCACCGAGAACGCCGACGTGCTGACCGGACCAACAGGAAGTTAAAAATATATATAACAGTTGTAAAATTACTGTAACAAAGAGAGTTACCATTATTAGTTGGTCAAACTAAACCTCTATTTATCTATGTGTGGTCCTTCATCATAATGTTGTTCACCTTTGGACATTTTCAAACTGATTTTCTTTCCAAAATTTTGTTCTAGTGAATTTTTTGAACAAATAGTTAAGTTGGCTCTTTTAATCTTTTTTTTTTTTTTTTTTTTTACCGGGCTTGATATTACAGTGTATGGACTGACTGGTTTCATCTGTAAATGCTTTTATGGCTTTTTATAAAAATGTATTCTTATATGTTGTAGTAATGTGCCTTAGAGTCAGCTTAATAAAAGCTTACGTTTGTCAATTTTAACATTTAACCAATGATTATTTTTATATTCATGTTCGGCTTGTAATTAATACTGCATTGTTATATTTACATTTGTGTTTTTCTTGTGTTTTGTATCATCAAGATACTTCAACCATGTTCACTTTATAGCAGGTTTCCAAGGATTTACTATTAGAAAACAAAAAAGCCGTTGAGCACAACATACCCGGGTTTTATCATTCTGATTAAACAGAACATAAAGATATTCCATCAAAATGACAGTGGTGTCTGCAATATATATGTATGACTAAATTATTGTTAAGAAACAATTAAGTAATTAATAAGAATTCTTAAAAAATAAAAGAAAACTTTCTTTTTTGTTTTGTTTGTTTTTTTACTCACGTCCATAAATACATAGATGAACAAAGAGAATAAAACTTGATTATGTACTGTTTTATTTGACAATCAGTACTCAACAGATTTCTATCAAATGAGGTATCTGTGTTTTTTCTGTGACTAAGTTTCTCACACCCACTGGGAAAGGTGAAAAGGTGGAGCTAAATTATAATATTATAAAAGATCAAATTAGTTTAAAAAGATGAAATAGCTGTAGAGTCTTGGGTTGTGAAGCTGCTGTCTGTTTTTTTTTTGGGGGGGGGGGTTTCATGTGTTTTAATATGTTCAATTGATCTTTAATGCAAGAGCAATTTATCATAAGCCATCCTACTTTCTGCTGTTGTAAATCTTTAACACACTTGAGAGATTTGTCACACAAAATGAGAACATGCAAATAAAGTTAAAAATAAGGACCCAGAAGGTGACAGATATGAAAATCAGGAAAAAAAATATAATTAGATCACAGACCAAAATCAGGAACTAAATTGTACAAAGAGAAAATGATTACTAAAGGCTAAAACTCTAAACTCAACCTACAACTCAAGTATCTTACAACATGAATAGTCCCGAGCACCATAACAGTACCCCTTTCTCAAAACCACGTCGTTTCAGCAATTCCTATTCTGCTCTGTATTTTACTAATTGGTATGATGCCAGGGCAAGACTGCTCTGATCTGGTAGAAGTGTGACCTGGCTTACCCCAACAAAAAAACAAACATGGCAAAGGTAGTATACTTCAAAATGTTCTTGCCTTTTCAGCCGGCATGAGGCAAAGATGACAGGCAAGAAACATTCTGCATGGTCCACACAGTTGTTTGCTCAAAGCCATGAATTGCATGTTCCACACTGACAACGTTTGACCTTTTTTTTTTTCATTTTAATTTTGACAAATCCCTTTGCATGTTTGCGATGATAAAACCTGGCAATGTTGTCAGAGGCTAACAGGGTTCCATTGCTGCAGGTATGATGTGTTTTACTGCAGGGCAAATTGTGATCAACACACAATCGATGACTAACACAGTAACCCTTTTTTGACTGTGTTGCAGTGGGATGGCCACACCTGCAGCCCCACAGTTGGTAACACCACACACCAACTTTCTTTAACTTTCAGTGATACATATCATTGACATCTGCTGCATTAAGAAACATGGGTTTTGTTTGTATTTGTTTTACACTATTAAAACACATTAGTTCTAATTGCATCGCGCACATTTCGTTAACTTTTGTGTTTTTAACTCTGTTAAACACTTAACATTCTTTGTGTTTTCTCTTGCTGGTGCTGTGGGGGAGTGACATAAACTGGGCTGAAGCAAGGCAATCAAATTAAAAGATTGGAGCATACCATCCAGAGTTCCACTAGGGGAAAATATATAATGTTTATTGTTTTTGATATATAAATTTGGTTATTGAATTGAATTGAATTTTGTTTAATTTCATTCTTGAACTAGCTGTGTTTAGTTAAATGTATTATTTGTATTAGTTATATTTGTTAGAAGATGTTCCCCATTCCCTTTTAACCACTGTGTCAATCTGGTCGGGTCAGCCAGTATTATAGTCCCCTTTGTATCAGGTCAGTTTGTTTGTTTAATTTGAGCAGTTAGTTTAAGGTTTTGTTATGTTAAACCTTAGTATTTTTGTCTTGAGTTTTATCTTCTTTATTTGACCTCTTTTAAGTGCCTTGCAAATATTGTTTACATTTTGTTAAATATAACCCATTTTCTTGACAAAAAGTACTGTTTCCTCATACTTAACCGACTCGGCCCCTCACATGCAGCCTTATCACACATGATTTTCTCATCCTGCCAGTAGTGTTCCCCTAAAGCTAATAGAAAGAATATAATTTAAATCTTGTTTTTACTTAGAAAAAACTTTGAAATCAATACATTTGGCTACACACTGCTTAATGTATTTAGGCTAAATGGACATAGTGGTGTTGGTCTCATGTAATTTTAGGAGTAGAGTAACACAGATAGAAATCAAAAATCATGTCAGGTCAGTCTTCCTGTTTTGGGTATTTAAAGAACTAGAGCGCCTGATAGAAATGTGTTAGCTCATATCTTTCTTCGGAAATCTAAAAGAAGTGAACATTTTTCACATTTCAATTTCTGCCTGAGAAAGGGCATGGTGGTTTGATTACTGACTGTGAGTATGTTGATTCTAAAAAATGCATAAAGTTGTATTTTCGGGACGTAAAAGAAAGACATTTGTCTTCTAGTCTTATATAACCTTTAGATTTTAAAGATATCACACTGGACTCCACCTTAAGTTCAATCTTAGTGAGGACCAATAACTGAATGTTGTAAGGACTGTTTGAAATTCGATTTAATGAAAGTCAATTAACTGCTAGGTTACCAATAGCTGAATTCGAAATTGTTATTGTTAATCAAATGATAGACTTTGCAGAAAGTTAAATTACCACCTGGTGTAAATAAATACAGTGTAAAAGTCTGTGGGTAGAAACTGAGATCAGCTGTGTTTGTAAAAAACATATCAGAAGTACCAGTAGGGATTCTTAAGGGCATTTACAATCACTGACCTATGCTTACAACTACTATTTATTTTTTTTTAATTCCTTTTTAAATAGTTGTGCTGGTTTGGCATGGATCAGGGTTGCTTGGTTCACTGGTTATACCATTAGTATACCCATCTTATTACTTGAGAATAACAACTATTAACTCTGCCATCTGTCACTGATTTTATTTTTTCTGTCTATACCTTTTTGTTTATTGGTATTCGTCTGTTTGCGTTGTTTTATACTGTGTTACATTTCTCTGTCATTTCCTTGAATCTGTTCTAGTTCATTTATATTATTTATCTCAAATTGACATGATTCATGTAAATAAGAATATTTCCAAACTTATACTCTCATTTTGTCAATTTCTGCAGCAATTACCTTTGTGGTTGCTATGCACATCTGTTGTGTGCTGTTGTATTTATTTTTGCATGGTCTTTTGTTACTTTTCTGACTATGAGCTTGTCTCTTTATTTACAAGGAAGGTTGTAAAGTTTCATCCAGATCTGGTAATCTTCAACACTTTTAGTCACTCCATTGTATTTTCCTCACAAAGGGGGTTGAGATTAATGCAATTTATTTTTCAACCCAATAGCAAAATTTACCCCTCAAAGTAGAAACTTCTTTAAAACTGTTTTTTTTTTTTTTTGTCTTGTTCTTTGCAGATGTCCATCCATGAAAAAAATTTAACAACCCAATGCAAACCGATCAACTATGGCATCTCCAAGAAGTTTGTGTTTACTTTTCATCCTGACACTATTGGGTCTCTTTGTTCAGATGAATCCCTCCCTGTCCTATTCACTGAAAAATTGCAGTATTCTTTATCAGGATAATCCCTCTGCTGATTTATCTTTGGATTGTTCAAACAGAAATCTTGACATCGTCCCTAATGAAATTCCAAGAAATGCTGGTATAGTGAAACTTGAACGAAATCGACTGGTCAAAATCAACAGAAATGATTTTTGCAACATGTCAAAACTAAGATATCTGGATCTAACAGCAAGTTGTATTTTAACTGTCGAAAACTGGTCTTTCAAGGATTTGGCTGCATTGAACACTCTCTTGTTAGGAAAGAACCAACTCTACATCCTAACTAATAACATATTTCAGGGTTTGTCCAACGTCAGTCTTCTTGACCTTAGCTACTGCTCTGTTGAGATAATTCAAAAATCAACCTTCCAATTCCTAACAAGTTTAGAAATGCTGGATTTAGGGGGAAATAAACTCAGAGAACTGACTGTCATTCCAGTTATCCTACAGCTTCCCAAGATACATTTGCTTAGCTTGGAGAGTAGTCAGTTTCCAACTTTTGATACCAAAGAGCTTCTGCTGAATCAGCCATCAAGTCTTAAAATATTAAAGATTTCTAGCTATCACTTAGAAAAATTTAGCATCTCAACACCTATCTTTCCTTACCTCCAAAGGATAGAACTTTCTTTCTGTTTTGTTGATAATAACCTTAAATGGAACATACCGGATAAAGCTTTGTTAAGGAACATAACACAGTTGTTTCTTGAAGATGACGTTCTTACTATTAAAGGAGTCCATAAGGTCCTGCTAAGTCTTTACTCACTGCGTCATCTGAGGTTTACTTCAGTATCCGAATGGATTAAGGAAGAACTGTTTTCCGCAGTCTGCAAAATACCAACACTGCGAAAGCTGGAGTTGTTTAAAAACCATTTGGATAAATTACCTCTCAACCTTACATCATGCTCTCAACTCACAGAACTTAGCCTGTCCAACAACAGATTAAACAAATTGTTAAAAAATTCACTACATGAAATGAATCAACTGTGGTCCCTGGACTTAAGTGATAACAGGTTAACCAAAGTTCCATATGACACAAGGAATCTCTTTTCTCTTGAGATACTGAATATGAATAATAATCAGATTTCCCACCTGGGCTGTGAAGATTTTGTAAACACAACAAACCTAAAAGAGCTTTCCTTAAACAAAAATAAATTAAAAGTATTAAAAACATGTGTGGTTAAAACTCTCAGTTGTCTGAGGCTGTTAGATCTGGGTTACAATAATTTGATAAATTTTGAACATTCATTTAGAATTCCTCTTAAAAAGCTTGAAATCTTGGACATAAGTAACAATTCTTTACGAATGATACAACCAAGTGATTTAAAAGGTCTTTCGTCACTGAGAGAGTTATTTATAGAAGTGCGTAGTTTTGAAAATCCAATGTCTTATACAGGTTTGGAGAATTTAAGAAATCTTATAATCTATAAATCTTCTCGCTTAAATTCCAAAAGTTCATACTCCAGCATTTATCAAAACTTAACTCACTTAAAATTATTGAAAAGTTTAACATTTATTAAAAGGAAAGCTAAATCTGACTATGGCTGTATAGTGGACACTGTATCATATTTTATGCTCAAAATGTTTGAACATTTGGAAATCTTTAGAGCTGTGAATATCTGTATTGGATTCCCGTTAGGAAATATGTTCCGATACAACCCACAGCTCAAGAGTCTAAAATTAACTGCATCAAGTTTTAATAAATTGAAACCAACATTCTTTGAAGCAATCTCCACTTTACAGACTCTGGAAATATCTTACTCTAAGATTAAGTCTTTGGATTTTTTGGTGAATGCCAATCTTGTCGCACTAAAATATCTAAACCTCGCTGGTAACGAGATCACAGTAATTGATGAGAGAGTAATCTCGTCCCTTCCTTCTCTTACATACTTGGACCTGAGCAACAACCTCTTGAACTGTGAATGCTCAAACGCGGCCTTCATCCACTGGGTAAGGTCCAACAATCAAACCCAGGTGGTAAATGCTCGTCGGTATAAATGTTCTTTTCCTTTGGAGCAACGACAAAGCTTCGTCCTGGATTTTGATATACAATCCTGTTGGGACGATGGCAGTTTTCTCTACTTCCTTTTCAACACTTGTCTGGTTATTTTAGCTCTCTTTACATCCTTTCTTTATCACTTCTTGAGGTGGCATCTAATCTATACATTCCACCTTCTCCGGGCCTTCCTTTATGACAGCAGGAAGAGGAATAATGTAAACCCAAATCAGTTTGATGCCTTTGTCTCCTACAATGTTCATGATGAGGACTGGGTTTATAAACAAATGCTCCCAGTGCTAGAAGGAGAGCAGGGCTGGAGACTCTGTCTGCACCACAGAGACTTCCAACCAGGTAAGCTATGCAACCATGTCATCTACTACCCATGCTTCAAATTACTATTTCAAAGTCAAATGTAAAATTAAAAAAAATTGAAAAACTGAAAAAATACATAAAAGTTTAAAACTGCTTTGTATTTCACTGAGCAAAGTACTATATTACAGGCCACAGCATAATGTATTTTCATACTATACCTAATAAATTATTGGAAGACATTTTTGTTAACTTCCTAAACTTCCAGTGCAGACATTTTTTTAGGCTTTCTCTCGACGGGATTTTTGATTACTTCATAAAAAGATGAGAAAATGGAGTTACAGAATTCCCAACTTAATGCTTACAAAGCTATTTAAAAACACACAAATATAAACACGTATTTTTAAAGTTAAACTGGAAAAGTAACTGTTACTTTAGCCTCAGTCTTTCTACAATACAAATAAAACATACATTTGCTGTGTCCACAGGTAAACCCATCTTGGAGAATATCACTGATGCCATCTACGGCAGCAGGAAGACGATCTGTGTGATCAGTAGAAACTACCTGCAGAGTGAATGGTGCTCCAGAGAGATCCAGATGGCCAGGTGAGGGTGATATTATTCAATAGTGCTTCATGTTTTTACAAGTGCAAAACAGATAACCTCTCTAAATATCAACAAACAAACAAAAAAGATCAAAATTTTATTAATTTGACTTTAAGTTTTGTATCTTTTTGTCTTAGTTCTGTAAAGAGCATCAAGGCTCAATATCTAATAAGTTGGGTGTTTTATTCTAAATTGTTTCTTTGACATCTTCTAGCTTTCGTCTGTTTGACGAGCAGAAAGACGTTTTGATCTTGTTGTTTTTGGAGGAGATCCCCAATCATCATCTAACTCCATACTTCCGCATGAGGAAGCTGGTGAACAAACGTACCTACCTGAGCTGGTACCAGGCGGCCCAACATCCGGGAGCCTTCTGGCAGAGCGTCCAGAGAGCTCTGCAGACCGGGGACGACGTCACCGAGAGCACAGACCTGCTGACTGGACCGAGAGGATGCTGAGAGAAGGCACACATCTGTAAGGTCTCTAGAGCTGATCAACATCTTTATATAATTTTTAAATTCGTTGAGATATGACAGTAGATCATAATAGGATGAAAATACCAGAATCACAACTCGGCACTGTTTACTTTATTGTTGTTTATGTTTGTATGTATCATGCCCGGTTTCTTTTCAAGCAGAATTATAGCACATCTTATTTTAAGCATGTGAAAGCCAAATAAAATGGGTGCCCATTCTACATACACTCTGATACATTTCCCATTTAGTGCCACATATGGAAGTGACACAATTCTCTTTTTTCAGGAGTTTTATGTTCTAGACCAACAAAAAGTAGATTTAAATTTGGAAAATGTGTTGTCAGTTTTTCACAAGTAAGGCTGAGACCTGTCCTTCCTTTCACACATCAGATCGACTAATGGATAATGCTTTTATTTTATTTACAGTTTATTTGTTTTCAAAAATACTCTTAATAAAAAAGAAAATTTGAACACTTTTTGAATTGTATTTACTATGAAAACCTTCATAGTATTTGATTGACATGACAATTTTTTTGACCATTTGGAGTGCACACAATAAGTTTCTTTTTTCACAGTCTGATATACTCTATTTCATGGGTAGCATAGAACTGATATATGTTTTTTTTTAATCACTAGTAGTGTTGAAGTTGCTGTTGACAAGTCAATAGGATGAAAATAGAACCAGCTGCACCAGTTTTTCTTGAACAGTAGGGTTTTGTATTGTTTTATGTAGTTTTAAATAGTTACTAATCAGCATTATCATGAAGACTTTCTTTTTTATTTCCTATTATCATTTCCATGTCAACAGCGATTTAATCACTGTTGCTCTTAGGGTCAGTTTGATGTGAGAAATAATTGGTTTTGTTAACCTCGTTTTTTTCCTAATGTCTAATTTCTAAAAGAAGGCTTGACATTTTTGTAAATAATTAGGAATTGTTTCATTGTTCTAGTGTTAACTTATGGTTGAACACCAGGATAATCCTTCATATGAATAACTTCTGCTCCAATTGCAGCTACGAGTCTTTGGAAGAATTTTTTTTAATTTGTGTTCATCATTTTCTTTCCCTTTCACACCTTTATGCTACTTAGTTTAGGTCTATAAGATAAAGCTCTCATATGCTGGTGTTTTATACTGGTGTACAAAAACATTTTTGATACACTTTGATGATAAATTAAGAACAAAAGGTTTAAATTTAAAAAAAAAACTTAAAACATGTTTTTTATCAATTGTTTCTTTTTTACACATATGGGCAATGATGAGTCCATTAACAATTGTGTGCTAAATGTGTTATTCAGAGAGGAATTGAAAGCCATCAGCTCTGTTGATTTTGTGACTCACAGCTACATGGCAACAGGAAATGGCCCTATTTATTTTTATTTTAAGACGAAAGTCAGCTTTCAGACATCCGTACCACAGTGCCATTTAAGTCTGTCACATTTAGAAAAGGTAAACCTATATAATCAACTACATGTTGTTGTTTTTTTATGTGAAATTATTTCTTATGACGATTTAGGTTCCTGTTTTCACAGGTTTATACAACTAAGAAATTTGAGAGAACTAAAGCTCAGATTTAACCTAACAACTGTTGCTAACTTTGAAAGGGAAACATATTTTTTTCAAACAATAAGTTTGTAATTCTTTTTTACCTCAAAATGTGTTTAGACCCTCTAGTTTTCTTTGCACTTTATTGCTTTGTTTGTTTTCCGTAAGATAAATGATAAATAGACCTCCCCTAAGTTTTAGTATTTATTTATGAATAACTACTAAAAAGCTTTTGATTAAAAAGTAGGTTAATGATTAAGTAGAGAACCAAAACCCCAATGCTTTTATATATGAAAAAATACTTGTTTAACTGTAAGGAAAAATTGTAAATAATAAATGTAAATAATACATTTGTCTCTTTGTGCACAGTATATTCAGTGAAGTTAACTAAGTTATCAAAGGAAATATGTTGTTGTTTTTTTATATAGAAACCTTTTTTTTGGATTTTCTTTTACTGCATTCTGCATAATTTTAATAAAACTCCTGAAAAATACATCAAATGAGACCATTTGAGCATTTTCCAAAGGGAATATTTTGGTCTACACCTTCACCGGTGTGTTCCTTTAATGTGAATTTAATCAGGTGATGATATCATGTCACGATGCTCTGTGGCAAGCCATAATGCTTACAAATAAAGTAGTCAGGGAATCCTAAAATGCCCAGCAGTGGGCAGCAATGTTCCAGGAAACAGAAAGGTAATGCTAATGAACTGATGTTTCACAGTGTTTGTTGTTTCTATAAAGGTTAAAGCTCTTTTGACTGGGCATAGTTTGAGAAATTCGTGTTGGAAAGTTACGACTAAATGTCTTAGTATTGCAGTAGTTAAATACTAGTTTAAAATTATTGAACTTGTGTACAGTTTGATTTAATCATTTATTTTAGAAGTTATTCAATTAAAATGTTTCTGGTTCATTCATCAGTATTTTCTTATGACGAAGTTCTTGAGATATATAAATCCTAATGTCATGTGTCAGTTTAATCATGTCGAACTAAAAACCTGGTTTGTCAAGGATATTTTAGTTTGTATATATCTCATTTATTCTTTGCTTTTAAAGACTTCCATTGATTATGGGTCATTTTTGACTAACGAAGCCCTTATTCACAGTTTTTCCAACCAAACAAGAATGACTTTTCCCAAAAAATTCCCTCTCTAACTCTAACATATCCAGCTACTGAGTTGGAGAGCAGAGTTTAAAGAAAACAACAAATACCAAGAAAGAAAGAATGTTGACAGAACTCACTATGATCTGTCTATGTTGGTTACTAAAGCTTAAAATGTGGGATAAATTATGAATAATGGACCCAAGCAAAATAGAAAAAATATTTGTATAGAGCATCAACTTTGAATTTAACAATATTGTATTAGCAGGAGACCTGTTTAGAGTAATTATTTGCTATTATATGCACACAAAATGAGATCTCCTTACCTAAGATATTAAATTAAAAATAAATACTTTTCTTGTAAAGTGTCTTGGGATGAAATTTGTTGTTAATACTGTAAAATAATAAATAAACAGAACTGAGCTGAATTTTTTAAAGCTGATCTGCAATCACATTGTTGAGTCAACTCTACTCATTTAAGTGTAAATATCAGGGCGAGTTCTTTAGTGCGTTTCACAAGTTGTCCACGGGGGGTTGTCTGAGCTCCTCTGAGCACCTTCTCCACCAGCTCACCTGCCAGGTGCATCGCGTTTAGGCCATCAGCTGAGCAGTACAAGGGGAGTTGTGGATCAACTACTAAGTGCCTGAGTATTATTTGCTTATGGTAGCCTCTAGCCCTCAGTGCCAATCTCTTGAAGTATTTTTCTAGTATTTATGCTCTCCAGTTTCATGTTCCTAGTTTTTTCCAGTTTTGTATTTTCTGTTTTTATGTCTCTAGTTCTCAGGTTCTCCAGTGATTTATTTTGATACTATGGTTACCTTTTTGTACCCTCACCGTCTCCTGTGCCCCCCCCCCCCCCCC
>JAVLVB010000535.1:664767-686014 GCA_032876305.1 Orestias chungarensis
CTGGCGTTAACATCCCATCACCAAGAAAGACCGTTCCACATTGCTTCACGTTCTCCCTGCATCACCTCACCTGTTACACTTACCCCTCAGGGGTCTCCGGTCTCCCACGTCGTTCCCGTCCTCCACAGAAGTTCCCCGCTGATCTGTCCCGTGTCTGCTGTCTCTGGTTCCCTGCCGTGCCCTTCATCTCAGTCTCTGGATCCACACATACACATCCTTTCAATAAACTCCTGAGAGCCCTTTGATTTATGTGGGTCCGAAGCTTAAATACCATGACGGTAAAATATATTTGCATTTGCATTGGTGTATTGCTTCTCTGAAGGTTAATGTGAATTATTGAGTGTTTAAGTTTTCAAGGTTTTCACATTTGAGATATTCCTGTAAGGTTTCACCGTTTCAGATTTATTTTGCTTTCTAAAACATGAAATAAGACCAAATTCATAAAAACACAATTTAAGGTGAGAAAAGCAGACATGAGGGAACCCTACAAACTTAAATAAGATGACAGCCACCAAATTACATGCATAAAAACAATACATTAAATACTAATATCGTATAAAATTCTTTGTGGAGATTGTTTTTATCTAACTTAAGCTGAGGAGTCTCTGCATCTGAGATGTTTACCTGAAGCCTTTATTCAAAACCAGTGTGTTGCTGCACAGTAAGGCTGTAAAGGCTTTTACTCTCATGGCAAAGGAGGAATGCGATTTGCCATATGGCTGGCACAAAGGGTACGTCAAGTCTGTTTATGGTAGGATGCAGGCCTTTGAGAAGAAGCATGCAGAGATGAAAACAGGGCAGGTGGGAGAACAGTAAGAAACATAACATAAGCTACTTTAGGCGCAGTTCCCATTATGGCTTCATGTACTGCAGAGGCCTTGATTTCCTTCTAAATCAGGATCATGTAGTTCATTGTTCATATCAACAGCTTAGAGGGGCTCGAGGACACCTAGTTTGATATTAAAGATTTGTTTAGAAAGTAAATTTGCTATTATTTACCGAGACATTTACACAAATGTAATGTTTATAAGATGACCTGCAATCACATTGTTGAGTGAGTTTTACTCTGTGGATTTTTTCATTCACACCAATAAAAAAAAACGACGACAAACATGCTTCTGTTATTTTATTGCTTTTCTGGAATTTTTTACCAAATAATTTAGTTTCGATATGTTTTAATTGTGCTGGCAAAGTTACAAGGCAACCTTACAGCCCTGGCACTGCTTTACATCTGACTTTGTAGTCAATAAAATATGATGGCCAGATGAACCAGACAGATTTAGATTTTCAACAAAATGCTACAAAATCCCCTTCTTGCATGCTGGATGCTTTAAACTGAACATGTTTGCTCTAGCTACTTTTATTTAGTCATTGTAAAGTTAAAACTCCCAACCCCGACACAGCATCGCTGTAAATTCCACACCCCTGATCCCAGTTCACATTTATTATTACGAATAGTATGCAATCAAAATCAACATACATAGTACTACTATACCAAATAATATACTGAATAAGATTTACTACATATAACAAAATTCCTTCGAAAAACAGACTAAGGAAACATCAATGCATCCTTAGATCATTGTTTGTCTTCCATTGTTCAGACACAAAGGGCATCTGTTATTAGCCTTTTTTTTCATTTTTCGGAGCCTGCTATAAGTAATTCTGTAACCCAGAGCATGTCAGTATTAAAGTTAAAGCTTTCCTCAAAAGTGTAGCTGCAGGAAGTTGTCTAATTGAAAGTTTTTAAGTAAGAAAATGTCAGACAAAGTACTTTTGGTTCATATGTAGTTGTTTCTTTCAGTCCGAAGAAGGCTTTGTTCTTAACAGCGAAACAACAGAGAAAACGTATAGTCAACCGTACTCCCACCCCCCCACCCCCCCGGATTGCGTCACTCCTCTAGCAGTGAAAAATCACAGGATTTGGTGCCTCTCGTTCTCGTTTTAGAGGTACACTCAAGCATATTAGTCATGTCAGATCTGCACTTTTCCATCTGTATTTGCAATGAAATGTCACCGTTTTCACAGCTTCTGTCGGCTCGAGAGAGGATGCCAAGCTGTGATTAGTGCATTAGAGAAAGGGCACATATAGTAACGAATGTTGTAATTTATAGTTTGAATTGCTACCCCTATAATTCATTCTCCTCTTTGCTTTACTAGATTACATGTGGCCAGACGTCTATTTGTATAGATCTAGTTTTAGATAATGTTTAATCCTCTGTTTGGGAATATATAAAAGCTGTTTCTGTTGGTCATGTAGACTTAATGAGTCCACATGACTCATTAAGTCATGGTGACAAAAAAAATCACTAAATCCAGATGTATCATTCATATCAAAAAACACTTTAATAAATTATTTCTAAACATATATAGGTATAATGGTTTCAGAGCATTTGCAGATGTAAACTAAAACATTTTTCTACATAAAATTTGAATGATCTGTCTGGACTCTGACCTGCCAAAGGCTCTTATTGGTTCCATTGTTCTGTGCCCTTAATCTATTTGTATCACTACTTTTCCTGGAAGCCTTTGCTTCCTGGAGAGGAGTGATCTTGAGAAACGTATCCAATCAGAGATGGACTTTAGATTGGGTTTGGAGTATTTTATGTAATCCAACCAGAATAAAGATGCTTTCTATCAAACCTATTACTAGATCATATTTTGCCATTTCCAGTTAAAACTTCCAACGCATTCTTTTTACATGGCTTATTTCGTAGTAACAGTAGCTTAAACATAGACAGTTTATTATTAAAATATTACTCTGGTCAATTTCAAAAAAGGAAGAAGTAACATAAAAACATAGACTTTCATTACACCATGTACCATAATATTTATCAGCCATGTAAAAACATAATTTGATTGACATTTATTTGCAATGTTGTATAAATTTTAGTTGATAAGAGTTAATTGATTGTGTTTTCGTTCAGTTTTGAGTGGTAATTTGGATGAGAAAATGGTCAGGAATTAAAAACTCAGACAAATTCAGACAAAGGTTTTTATGCTTTTACAATTCATAAAGTTCTTAATATTGTGGAAACTCTAGAATGCTATTAGTGTGAGTAAATGTTTATTTGTTATGACCAAACAGTGGATTGAGGATATTAGTAGGGGAAAACCAGTTCAACTGCGAGATCAAAACTGTTCTGTGTACCCAAGTCAATGTTTTACCTCTGACTCTGTCTACAAAACCCACTGGCTTGATTAGCACCAAACATCATTTTAATTTATTATTTTAGGACATGCTATGATAGACTACTTAATAGTAGTGTCAGGGTTAAGTCCTTTTTAGTACGTTTCCCAGGTTGTCCACAGGGGGTCACCAGAGCTCTCTCTGCTGGAGCGCCTTCCTCCACAGTGCAACTGCTCAGGTGCCTCCAGTTGACACTGATGAGCTGGGCCGGTATAAGAGGAGCGGTGGATCAGCTACTCGTTTGTTTACTCCCGGTGGTAACCTCTAGTTGTCAGTGCCAGTTCGCAAGTCTCTTGTGAAGTTTGTAGTTGTTCCTTGTTGTATAGTTTAGTTTCATGTTTTCCCAGTTCTCTAGCTCCCTGTGTAGTTATTTTATTCTCTAGTTCTCGAGCTTCTAGTTGTTTTTTCATATTTTTCTATATTTTGTAGTTTGGATCTTTTGTGTTAATTTGCTACTTTCCGTTTTTTCCCCTTCATGCCCCTGATCATCTTCTGTGCTCATCTCAGATTCTCGCCATCTCCAGTGCTCACAACAACTCCAAGATCTCTCTGGTCAGTCACAACCATCTGGTTTCTCCGCTTCTCTTTGCTCATATCGGTCTGCCCACTCCAGCACCTCTCCACCTGCCGCGCTCACCCCTGGACAACCTCACCCCTGGATTAAAGCTGAAAGGACTCACCCCTCACTCCTTCCTGGCGTCAACCATCCAGCTTTATAAGAGTAAGACAGTTTCATTATTCTTCAAACGCCGTCCGCATCAACTCACCTGCTCTTACCTCACCTCCAGAGGTCTCCGGTCTCCAACGTCGTTTCTGCCGATCTCAGTCTCCTACCGTTGCCTGTCGTGCCTGCTGTTTTCCTGTTTCCCCTCGCTCATTGCCGTGGCCGCTGTCTACTGGTTCCGGATCAACAAACCATCTCATTCAATAAACTCTTTATTGAACTCCTGAGAGTCCTCTGGTTATGTGGGTCCGAAGCTTAAATGCTATGACAAGTACACTGAAAAAAAGAATCCTTTGGATGTAATTTATTTTAATGTGAATGATTTACAACATTTATTTCTTTTTCTCAACTAATTACTGGCTGTTAAACCAAAATATTTGAATCACATTCAGGCACTTAAAATGATCAAGTTAAGTTGACTTGTATTTTTAAGCTACTGCAACACCAACTCATTATGTAATATGAAAGCGATTTTATCATGTTCAGGATACCTGATATTCAAATACAGCAAACCCGATGCTAATAAAATGTAAATGTATTATGTAAATTAAAAGCAAATTTATTATGTCCTTACAACCCAGTTTAAGTATCTGAATTGATATGTTAAAGCCAGCCAAATGCATTGTAGACATCAGTTTTGTGTTCTGTGCAAATACCCCCCCAAAAAACATACCCAAATGCATTGGAAACAAAAGTACTGTATACTTCCTTAAATCACAAACACACAATCATTTTTGCATGGAAATTTAAATCTGTAACCAGCAGATTTCAAATATCTATCTTAAGTCACTTATTGCAGTACACAAACAGTTAGTACTTCACAAGTGAATCCTTAAAAGAACAAATACAAATATCAGTAATAAGTTGGATTTTTAACAGTAAACCAGTACAAATATGTAATAGGTATTGTTAACACACATACAGTAACCTCAGCATAGAAATACAAAGCTGTAACCATTAGACCACTACATTCAAAACAAGCAACCATGCAAATTACGTATTGCAATACATTCAGAAACTGAACAGTTGGTACTGCACAAGTGCTTTTTCAGCACTGAATACAAAATAAATACAACAGCTAAATAAAAAAACAAATGCATTTTACTGTAAACCAGTAAACAAAATATTTTCAAATCTGAATAAGGCAAGTAGGACCTACTCTTCATTTAAAAAAAATTTAAAAAATTACCATTATGGTTAACCATGTGAACATCATAGATTTGCTTACAAAATAAACTCCTGATTATAAACTCATCATGGAGAAGTAACACAAATAAAAAAAAGGGTGCAGTACTATCAGTGTGACCAGGTCACTGAGAGAGCTTGTTTTTCATAGCAAGTACTTTGTTGGAAAGCTTTCCTTCATCAATTTCTATCCAAATCTTTTGGATAACCTCAAAAGTGTAGCGGAGATCAGCAGGGTAACTAAGGTTGAGCACATACATCAGTCCAAATAGCATAGCAACAGCTAATGGCACATTATCAAGATGTTGTAATACCTTGATTCCTTCAAGAACAATGCCAAAGTCCTCTACTTCATCGCTTGAAGCATGTTCTTTGACAACATAGATCCCTACAGTGGTGTCTTCAATGGTCTCATTTATGGTGCTGTTATCCAAGCTCTGTATAAAATAAACAATAGGTAAATAAAACAAAGTTAGCCAGATTTAAACAATTCACCAAGCTCCTTCAAGAAAACATATTATCAAACAGTAACATAGATCTAGGTAAGGTAAAAGTGAGAAATCAAGACAAATATAAACATTTAATAAAATGGAAGCATTATCTGTTCTATGAATAGACACATTTTACCATTGTACACTTGGATATTTTTGTCCAATTTTTAATTTGTGACTATCATAGTGGGTTTAGAAAGAGCCTTGAAAATTGGTAAAGGTTAATAATTTTAATAACAATTTCAGTATGAGAATAAGTGTTTGAAGGAATGGCTGTATCTGTTCAACACACTCCTCACTGTTTAGTTCCAATTCATTGACAGATGTTATCCTTGTAGTTCCAACTATTTCTGGTTTAAAATCAACCAGCATGTGATGATGATGTTTTCCTGTTTTTGTGTGACTTAAAAGTACAATAAATATTTGTCTTAAAGCCGCATCCTAAAAACATACAAACAACTTTCTTGTTTCGTTTGAGATGTCCATTTATATGGGAAAAATAATCCTTCTCTGATGTTAAATCACTACAACTACAAATGTGACAACTGAATATAGCTTCTTTTTGTGAGGGACACGTGTGGTGTGGATTTTACTTTGGTGGACAATAAGGGCATTTCATGTCTTAAATGTGCATAGACAGTACTGGTATGTACATGGATAGCGAGAACTACGCCCAAAATGTGGATGCTTTAATTTGTAGTGATGTAAAAGCTTGGACCTACTTGATACAGTGTCTGTGCACCCCTTACAGGTCCACATTCCCTGGACCTAATCCTGCAACATACACTAAGATCATTAGTCATATTCCCTTCCAAAATGCAAGTCAGAACAAAAAGGTTCAGTGCACTAACAAATTCTATACAAGAATGTGCTATAATTTCCAAATAAAGTCATAGGACTTTGATAAATAACCTAGTAATGTTTGTCCATTCATCAACTGCTTATGGAGTTGACTAAACATCGTTTTCTTTTTCTTTTTTATGGGCTTCAATAAATGTGAGTACCTACCCATTGCAGAGTCTTTGAATGTGTTATGTAAAAGCAGACACTGAATCTGTGAAAGAAAATATTTAACTTCAATCGGGTGTCTTAATAAAAGGGCGCGCGCACACACACACAATCCTAAACATGTCATAACATCATAAAAGTTCTTATATCTGCTTTTGCCCCAAATTCTAGTCGTAGAGGGGAAGTTTGATTACCGTATTTTCCAGACTATAAATTGTAGTTTGGCTGGTCCTGCGATTTATATGATCATGAACAGATCTTCCCTGTGATTAAAGCAGTGAGTATATTTATTTAAGTCTTTGGACAGTATAATCAAATAAATACCCCAGTGTGTTTGTTAGGTACATAGCAAACAGAGAAATGTGTAACAAGGATGTTAAACCTTAATCTAAAAGTACATTTATATGAAATTATCATAATCCTAGACAGACATTCTTAAACTGAGTAAGGCCATATATTTGCTGATATTTGTTGTTTAGTATATATGAATGCTTTCAAAGCTTGCTATAAAGGCATTCGGCCACATTGCTTTGCCTCTAATGACTGGAAATAAATATTTTATTCTTTTATATAATTACTTCCTTAATGCATTCATTAAAAAAAATGGATACACATTATGGCTGATATGCAACTAATATAAAAAAATTTCCCTCTTCACCAGAGGGATGGCTGGGGGTGGCATCGACTACGTTTGAAATTTGATTGGTCACCCTGCCTGGCCACCCCCACCAGATTAGTGTTTCAAATTGGAAGGTCAGACTGTACACCCTTAACCAGTTGTTTGCCAACCGCCAATGAATACCACATGAAAAAGAAGAAGAAGCGACTAAAGACCAGTTTTCCCCACTTTTATTTTTTAATGCCACGTTCCAGTACACACTCCATGACAGTAGGGGGCGGAAATGTACCCCCCCCCCCCCACACACACACACACAAACACACACACACACCCTTCCCAGCACAAGAGAAAGCAACAATTTTGATCTTAAAGGAGAAAAGGCGGTAAGTCAACAGTTGTTTACAATGTGTCTCTATAATATTGCACAAATGTTTCCTTTAGTTGACGAGTAAGTTCTATGTAAGCAGCTAAGTTCTATAGAGTTAAGATTTAAGCTACGCTAGGCTAAGCAGGCTAATCGTGAGCGAAATTAAATTGTTCCCTAAAGTTAACAAGCGTTACAGTTACAAATGTAAAGGGATCTTGTTTGCGCAGGTGTTTGTATGAATTATTTTGATAACTAATTTAAATAACGAGAGTCAATACCATCATTGCATGTGATATCTAGGATTCAAGGATTTAAGGAATCGCATGCGTGCCCCTTCTGAGGTCCACAATCATCTCCTTGGTCTTCTTTACATTAATGCAGAGGTTGTTCTCTCTGCACCAACCCTCCAGGTGTTCCACCTCATGCCTGTAGCTGGACTCATCACTGTTTGTGATGCATCCAACCACTGCTGTGTCGTCCGCAAACTTCACAATATGACAGCCTGGATGGATAGGAGAGCAGTCATATGTTAGCAGTGTGAACAGGAGGGGGCTCAACACACAGCCCTGAGGGGAGTCAGTGCTGAGGTTAATGGTGGGGGAGGAGATGTTGTGAATCCTCACAGACTGCGGGCTGTTGGTCAGGAAGTCCAGGATCCAGTTGCAGAGGGAAGAGCTCAGTCCAAGTGAGGAGAGTTTGTTTATCAGGGACTGAGGAATCATGGTGTTGAACGCGAGGGTGAAGTCCAAAAAGAGCATACGAACATATGAATCCTTCTGATGGGTGAGGGTAGTGTGGACCATGGAGGAAATGGCCTCCTCTGTGGATCGATTTTTCCTGTATGCATACTGGTGTGGATCCACAGTGACATTGATGGTGGCCGGGAGGATGGTGGCGGTCTTCATGCAGGTGGGGGACAGCTGCCTGGATGAGGGAGGCGTTGAAGATGTCCGCCAGCACATCTGAGAGCTGATCGGCGCACTCTCTCAGCACCCGTCTAGGGATGTTGTCTGGGCCAGCAGCTTTCAGGGGGTTTATCCTCCTCAGCGTCCTCCTTACTTCTGCTGGAGTCCCACTGAGGGGCTCTTCTCCTGGTGAAGTCGTGAGTCTGGAGCTGGGTAGGGTGTCAGGGTTCTCAAACCGGACATATAATTTGTTCAGAACCTCAGGCAGGGAGGGGTCTTTGGGGCATTGTGCAGCTTTGGATTTATAGTCTGTAATGCACTTGAAGACCTTCCAAATGCTCTGTGGATCCTGGGAGGAAAAGTGTCCCTGGATTTTCTGAGCATATGAAGCTTTTCTCCCTCTTAACTCTGCAGTCAGCTCTCTTCTTGACCTCCTGAGCTTTTGTGAGTCACCAGACCTGAAAGCAGCATCCCTGGCTTTCAGCAGAGAAGGCACCTCTGCATTCAGCCAGGGTTTCTGGTTCGGGTAGCAAGTCACAGTCTTGGTGGTGGTGAATTCCTCCACACACTTGCTGATGTACTCCAGAACAGCAGATGTGTAGTCCTCCAGGTCCAGCTCCCCCTCGTACTCAGCAGCCTCCCTGAAGACCTGCCAGTCTGTGCAGCCGAAGCAGTCCTGCAGCACTGTTTTTTGTTTTTTCCCCCTTTTTTATGTAATAATTTAATATTTCTTTGAATGACCAGATGCTTCCAGGGGTGATCGGTTGGATCTTGACGTTGGTACCCAACAGGATTCTCATTGTAGTAGTGGAAGCTACAGCAGCAGTGACACAGAGGACGCCCCTCATACATCCCAACCTACAACATCTCCACAACTTGGTAGTTAGCCTTTTTTTTCATTATGATTTCAGAAAGTCTGAATAAATGTTAGTTATGATGAAGTCTAGTGCATGACTACAACAAAACAGTCACATTGATCTTATTCTGTGTATTATATATGAACAACCATTCTGAATAGCCCCCCCCCCCCTCTTTCCAAGACATATCCTGATGTCCAGGAGATGGGCCAACACAACCTGTCCATCCACGGACTGTCCAAGGGAATAGAAAGAGGGCATTCAACAGCCCATGGTTCCTGCACTTCCCCTGGTTGGAGTATTCACAAAATTGTGACTCTGCATTTTGCTTTGCATGCAGACACTTCAGCTTACCCAACTCTTCTTAAACAGCTTTCTGAAACACCAGTTATGAGCGCAGTTTATCAGCGCTTAAACTAATAAAAAATCATTTGAGAACTACAATGAAAGATGACAGGCTCAGCAACATTGGTATTCGTAGTATCGAGAGGAGAAGGGCAACATCATTGAACTTGAATGACTTTGTAGAACGCTTTGCAAAAAACACAAAACAGACATATACAGCTGTCATAATCCTAGAGGTATTATAAACATACAGAAACTCTTGTAATTATACTTTAATGCAAGTCTTACATTGAAAGCATAAGCACAGGCAGAATGTCTTTGGTTTACAGTGAGACTGATGTATCCAAATCTCTATTTGTGTTTTAAATGTCCCAGATTTTGAATTAGCTGCACAATATTTTGGGTAAATAAATGCATTTTGTTCAAAATTTGAAGTACTGTTTATTCCAATCTAAAACTGCATGGAATTTAGATGAAATAGTAGTTTTTTCTGTGCCACCCTTCTACAGTCTTTTTCACTGCCTGGCCCCCCAAGAAAAATATTCTAGACACGCCCTTGCGCTTCACAACACATGTTATGCAAATAAGCTGCAAATACACACAGTTAACAGGCTTGTTCTATTACATTACTGTTCGAAAACATGGCAAAAACATATTAAAATATAAAGAACATACTTTTTCAGATACTGGGATGCGACCTATTGCTGCAAAGCACAAAGACTTTCCCACAACGTTCCAACCGTTAGCACATTGAATTTTTTGCGGTCTTTCTTCTCTTTATTTTTTTTACCTGGACGTTGTATTGCCAGTTGGCAAACAACTATAGGAAGCATTAGTGCCTCCAACTGGTGAGGGGTGTGGACAGCGTTCGCGGTCTTTTCTTCTGAGACGTCTTCTTCTTCTTGGTCTATTTTTGGCGCAACCTTCTCTTCGGAAGGGACAATGACACCGCTTGGTGACATTGGAACAATAGAGACACTTGACTAAGTTTCGTTTTTAAATTAGATTAATTTCAACCAACTTGCAAAAAACTAGTTAGCGCAACATTCTATTTAAACAAATTATGTATACTCAAATAAATTACGTTCACGAACAGAATATCAATGAATTGTGTTGCTTTTACCAGCTCCACTTTTGCAAATTCAAAGATCCAATAACTCCTTTTTGTCAGTGTAGCCTTACCACTAGTGATAAATATAAGAATTTAAGCATCTTCTCTGAAAATACAGAAGTTACATTATCAGAATGAAAGATGCTCTTTTGTTTTTTCCGTTTGTTACGGTCTTTATTGAACGGTGTTCTTAACGTAACAGGTTGGCTTTTTAGTTAACTTCATTCTTTTCTGTTATGACCTGAAATACACAGACAGAGATGATAGTTGGTGCAGTTGCAGCCTCTGAGCTGGGATTTCTGTGTGGTCTTGTTGCAGATGATGTTTTGACGCCTCCATCCAACATTCATAATTACGGGCCTGTAATGACACTGCTGTCTGTCAGTGCAGCTGCTGCTTCAAGTGAGCATGTTTGGGATAATTTTAGGGTTACACTGATTGCAGTCACATATCGCCTCTTTGCTTTTAGACAAACATGATCGGAACACAAACGGTGTGTTCATAGACTCTCTTAGAGAAGATACACTTATAATGAACAGCAGTATATAATCTAAATTTAGAATTGAGTGTAGGCCTATGCTGTATTTTTATTTGGAAAAATTACTCTAAAAGGCATCGACAGCACGGTAACAGTGTTGTGGTGACCTGATAAAAGAGAATTGTCTGAATGGGTAGGAGAGTCAAACAGACGTTAAAACATCAGATTTTGGATTTCTTTTAAGTTTTGTTTTTTGTACGTATAACATTTTCACAAAAAATCAAAGTTGATATGAAAATGACAGCCTCCCATCCTACCCAGAAGGCACCATTAAGCACCTTTACAATGTAAAGGTTTAAATATTAGATTCGAAGCAGAACACTAACTTAATTGAGCAACAGCTTTTTCTGTCACTATTGTCCAAAAATGTAACCTAGATTTTACTAAAACATTTTAACAGCCAAATTACTAATGCTGTGAAACCAAGCAAAAAGATTCTAATGAATCAGTGGAAGCACAACATGAATTTACCTGATTTGCACAGTGCAAATGCAGACGTCCCTCCTCGCTCCAGTCAGGAATAACTTCTGACTCCTGCTCTTAGTAAAAACATATTGTCTCCAAAAACTAAAAAGTAAATTCAACTGAGATGGTTTAAGTTGCAATCTGGCTCTGATTAATATAGGAATTAGCATGCCGCATCACTAAATCATAAACGTAACTGATGCAATTTTAAAGTAATTACAATCTTTTAAAGTAATGTATATTGCTCATGTTAAAATTAAAGGCTTGTAGTGTAGAAACTCAAAACTGCGGCTGCTCTTCAAGTGGTTGTCAATAATAAACAGAGAAAAATCACGAAATGTTAATTATCGTTATTTTACCAAGTTTTATACGGATCACAAAACAGAAGCTGTTAAAGAATCCTGATCCTTCTCTCTTCTCTCTTTTCAGAGTCTTATGTGAGTTATTCTTCCGTAAACTTTCTTCTAATCATTCTTAGTCTGGCTCCATTCCTCCATAGGCTTCCCAGCATTTCCATCATCACCTCCGTCTCCCAATGAGCTCAGGTCCATCGCTATAGCAACTGGTTGCTGTGGGCGACGAGACACAGCCAGCACCAGTGAGCATCTTTCTCTCAGTTGTTGTCGAAAGCCAGGCAGGGAGGAGAGAAAGGCGAGGCGCCAGCAGATCTGCGGAGAGACGATAAAGCTTTCTGTCTTGTCAAAGTAAAACACAAGAAATGTTAAAGAAAACATAAAAACAACAATCCTAACCAGTCGCCTGGATTTCTTTTATCTCTTCTTCTGTCTCTGGAGAAGTCGCAAGGAGATGGTAACAACTTGTTCACACAGGAAAGTGTTTTTTCAGCTCTCGACGTTGTTGGAGTTCAGGTTGTGACCCCGACGCCAACAGACAACCACTGAGACCGGCACCAGCTCTGCTGCCTCTGCAGGGTGAGTCTCATCTTACCTTTGTTTTACTTCGGGGGTTTAGGTCTCACATTGTTCGTGCCGGTTTTTAAACATGTGGGTCCAAAATGTACGGAGTAGGGAGGTGAGCCCTTTCATGGACCCTCTGTGTGCCAGCCATGTATGATGGCGACTCAGAGCTGGTAAACACCCAAAAAGCGATGGCACCGATGGGACCAAAAACTGCCTATGTCATGTCAAGACATTTTATAAAAGCATGCTTAATATATTAAGGTCCAGGCTTTTTCATATGCCATGCAAGGATTTTGTGATTTGGTTTGTGACATGTTAAAAATATAAGATCCCTAAGTTATTATTTTTCCTCTTCAGCTGTATAAAAATGAAGGCAAACATTTCTTTTGATTAAACAAATATAATTTAAACCTTTAAAAATGCTAAGAGGCATCTCATGCATTTTAATTTATCATCCAAACATATTCTGCCCACGATGTTTTTTTTTTTTGTCTATTTCATTTTAACTGAGTTATCATCAACCGCTAACATATTCAACGAATCTGCCACAGAAATCTAGGAATCTCACTTCATTTACTGATACTGTGATTAATTGTTAGTGACAACAATCTGAGCTTTATTGAAAACTGAGGAACATCTATGATAAAAACATTCACCCAGACATCGATGCTTATAGTTAAAGCAATTTGTTGGGAGAAATAAAAGAGATGAAATGTGTCTGAGGAGCTGGAGTGCTCAGTAATGAGCTGTGGCATCATCCACAGGTTGTTGCAGCTGAAATGATTTCAGTTTTTTACTATTAGAATTTTTATTTTTTATTTTTTTTACAGATTTTTGTTGTTAGTTACTATCCTATTCATGATATACATTTCTTGCAGGTGTACATGCATGTGGCTATTCTTTATTACCTTTTTATGCTGAACAAAACATGAATGTCTGATTACAGTTCTGGTAGAAAGATGGAGCAATAAAACCTGAACATTTGACACTTTCTGTTTTCGAGTAGTTAAGTAGGTCACCCCATAAACTGCATTAGTAAAAGTATAATTACAAGATACAGTCAAGTATTGACCCTTCCCATTTTTTTTTTGACCGTAATTTATAACTTCAGATCAAACAACCATTGTTAATGTCAGACCTTAATCTGTTTTAGAAACAATTGCTGAACCCAATTTTACTCAAGCTCCTGTTAGACTAGTACAGTCACATTCGTGCAGTTTTATTTGCAAATGTAAAGAGTTTGAATTTGCACTGAAATGCAAAATCATTTAGAGGAAGAGCTCAATCAAGAGTAAGAGGAGGAAATTATTGGTTAATTGTAATTTTTTTTCTCTTTTGTGTTTTTTAAAGTTTGCTAATTTTATAAATGCAACTAAAAGAAAATTAGTTTTTTTTAATTTCAAATAATTGAAATTAAAAAATTTATAAATGACCAATTTCAAATATATGAACTTAAGAGCGTTACATTTGCAATATTCCAAAGCATTTTGATTTTTGACCAAAAAAAACGAGCTGCCATTGATTTGTGAAGTTATTGGCTTTCAGCTGCAGTGACCCTCGGCTCTGAGTCCCCTTTATGCCCAGAATAAAAAGTGCTTCTTTTAAAGAAGTCTCACAAAAGAGATGGAGATGCGTCATCTGTTTTTCCACACTTCAGTGCACAACAGTGGACAGTGGACCAATAACTAGGCTGCAGAAATCTTAAACGTGAGAAAGGGTTCTGTGATAACTGGGCTGACATATTGAGCTTTGGGCCCTGTTTCTTCTTAGCTTTCTTTACACATCTGCTTTAATTTATTTGAATCTCAACCACATGTTTGGCGAAATATAAAAATAGAATTTGTGAGAAATCCCAGCAGCTGTTTTGAAACAGAGCTGCAGGAAAGCAGCAACCCTTAATATGCCTCAGCCTCATACTTTTATAAATGTTTGGCCTTTTTAAATTAATAGCACATCTGAGGATTTAAAGACAAGGGGGATAAAAATCTAGGAAATTTTATACAATCCAGGCAACAAATGCACTGAACATTGAGTCGAATGAATTTATTTGCATAAAACAAATGTAAGCAGAACATTTTCAATCTTTTTTAAGTTAAAATCAAGATGAATTGACATTTTCTGATTTTTCCATTTTCCATCTGTTTTTGAATGTTTCTAACTCCCAGAACTGAATCTTGTGTTTTTAGTGTGTCAACTTAACTTTGGATGACAGAAGCGTTTCTGATGTTCAAGAACTTCCTTTTGTTGTTAGAAACTGCAACATTTAAAGGGTTTTTCACACCATCTAAGGTGAAAGTGTAAAAAACATGAGTGAAAATGCAGTGACGCCAAAGCTGTTGACATCCAAAGACGGTCCCAGGGTGGACGGCAATCGATACAAACCTGAATCTCAAACAAAACAGATGATTGAATATAGAGCCAAGAAAAACCAAGAAAAAAAAAGATAAGCTATCATATCATTTAGATCCAGACTCACCTCTCATCACTTGCTTTATATTTAGATTTTTGTTACATTCATCTTTGTGTTTGTCTTGTCCATATTTGCTGACTCACAGTGGGAGACCTAGACAGCTGGGAATCAAGAGGAAGACAGAAATAGCATCTCAAAGCAAAACAACACAAAGGTTTAAATTTAATTAGATAAAGACAGACCACAAATATAGAAACATTATTATTATCAGAGAAACAGAAATAGACCTTAAAGAGACAGTACATGTTTGCAAAGAAATGCGTCGAGAACAACAAGGAAAAGGGAATAGATGAGGGCTAAAATCTTAGGCTAACAAAAATAATTTTTTGTTGTATTTTTTTCCATTTTCATCCAAAGCTTTTATTATAAGACTTTGTATTTAGTGTAGGTTAGCAAGCAGAGTGATCTGATGAAATGTAATTCATTGCTGTAGAGACTTTAAGATACTGTCAATAATTTTAGCTCCAATCAATCAGTCTCCTAATCTATCAAAATTATTCTGCTGGTTGAATCCTACCTTGCCAAGGATTGATGTTTGTAACATTACAGAGAATAATGAAAAGTTTTTATTTCTTTCGTATTTCTCTTAGAATTTTAATTGTAAATCAAATCTGTGAAAGACTTATCAATCATGTAACACTCTTTACAGACTAATAAGGACTAAAATGTCAGTTTTATATCTTAAGATTAAAAGTTCTAACCCCTACTAATAATGATAAAAAAAATTCTTCTGATCTAAAGCGCATTAGTGTTCCATATCTATAAAGAAAGGGAAATTTGCTGAGCCAACATTGTTCTCCATTTCCCCACCTCTGTCTTTCTTGGGTGGAGATTTGTCTGGGTTTCTGGACAATAACTATTCTCACCACCAAAGAATACTTTGACACTGCCATGCATTACTTGGCACCAAACCTTGCTTGATACTTTGGATCATACACCGAAACAGAGACGCGAAGGAAAACAAGATTGAACTGAAAAATGACAAACCGACTTTATATATATATATATATATATATATATATATATATATATATATATATATATATATATCGGTATGATTAATTACACACAGGTATCAATTTAAGAATAATCGTGTAATCCCTTTACCCATTTGGTTCATTAACAGACTCCATAAAATGATGTCGTTTTCATAACTGTTTTGTCACATGATCAGTATTTTTACCATTTCTTTGCAACAAGGGATTCTCAATTTACCCTAGTCTCCCCTTCATGTTCTCCTCAGTTTCAGTTTCATAGTGTTGGATCCTGTTTTCTTTACTCCATTTTCTTGTTATTTCTGTTCAGTAATTCATATTTCACCTTTGTCTTGTTTTTTCATGGCTCTTATTTTTCAACCACTCAAATTATGATAGCGATTATGTACGGTTATTTAAAATCATCAGACACATCTTATCTTCACTTTATGTTTGTCACAAAATTATCACACATTTCAAAGTTATTATTGTTAGGTGAAAATATGAATGAGTATGGGGATGTCATTGTGTTGAGCTAATTGAAACAGCGTTGGAGAAAGACAGTTTGAAAAAGGAGTGGTGCTAGAAATCGTTTTTAGTTTGTCCATAATTTTTCGCTCCTGGAGATTACATGCTGTCATCAACGCTTTTTATGAAATAGTTTCACAGGTAAAGACATTGCTGCTAGTAAAATTGCACACAAATCAGCCATTAATGGAAATATTCTGAACTTTGTTTAGAGAGGTTCAGGTACTATAAAGAAAGCTGTAAAGAAAGTCTTTTAGGCGTTGGTGGTTCAGAAAGAAAGGCTCTGTAGGCAGGAAATCAGTGGAACATTGAAGATTTTATGAACAGTCAAATCATGGGGAAATCTCTGCCCAATTATTGAACTTCCCATTGATGTCTGGATTTAGGGACATGGGCCTTTTTTGGTAGGTTGTTGAACCTTTCTGAAAACTTTCTGTTTTGCTTGTTCTGCACAATAGATGATGGCAGAAGAGTTTAACCTCTCCAAAACAGACGTATAAAACATTTGAGCATCTCGAAGGACGTAAGCTTTAAATACAGCCTATTCTGTCCCTTCTTGCAAATTACTTGATTGTTGCTTATCAAGTCCTGTTGTCTGGGTGGACATCAAGGTAATCAAACTTCCCCACCACATCCACTTCTTCTCCCATGATGGAAATAGTATCTTAACTCAACCTGCTTCATTAAAAAGTACAATCATTTCCTTTGTTTTGTTTATATTTAAATTATGATGATCGTCTCCGCAGAATGCCACAAAGTTGTCCACTGGTTCTCTACTCCGGTTCTTGATTATCTCTAATAAACTCAACTGCACAGTCTTCAGAAAATAGATGCAGACAACAGAATTCCTATTTGTGCTAGAATTCTGAGGTATAAAGAGTGATAAGAAATGGTGAGAGTACAGTCCCTTGTGGCGCTCCTGTGTGGCTAACCACCTGGTCAGACCCACAATCTTCTAGTCTGACATACTGTGGTCTGTTTGCCAGGTGGTAATTCATCAAGGCAAATGCCTCGACTTCTATCTTGTGTAGTTTTTGACAAAGTAAATCAAGCTAAATTGAGGAATCTAAGAACATTGTCCTTGCAGTGCTGCCTGCTTTTTACGGATGTTAGGGGGCTTGTTAAAGCTCCAACTCTACAAAGATAAACAAAAAGCAAGGGGTCCTCATATGTACTTGTTTGCTTGGTAAGGTGGGCCAACAGCAGTTTCTTGAGGGGACCTATTGTTGTTTAGGACCTAGGGGAAAGTTTCCTTTGGCATTTTAAGATTTGACACTGAAATTTTCCCTTACGTCAGGCTTGGGAGTGGTGCTGAAGAATCGCACAGGGCTGTTCTCCACAGGACTTCAGGACTTTCAGGCTGAAACCATCTGGTCGTGCAACTTTGTTCTGTTAGTCTCTTCAACTGTGTCTTGACTTGACTTTTAGGGAAAGACAAGTGGGAGGGGAGGCAAAGCGATCGGCAGCGTCTCCTCAAAAACCTGTGGAGCCAGAAGAGTCCATGACTCGAGTGGAAGATAAAACATCAGAGATGTGACAGGAATGTTGTGGGTCGAAGAAGGGTGGGATGTTGGTTTGGCAGGGGGGTGAAGAGGAGGATGCAGAGTGAACTATTCAGTTCATTTGCAGCATCCAGAGTTCCATCTCCTTTTGCGTGATCCATGTGATCTTCTTCGTCCCTAATAAGGAATCTGGGAAACTGTTGCTGTCTAGATTCTTTGCTTTTTCCTGTGCTTTTTCTTGCTGTCCCTAACTCTGACTTTACCTATTTTTTTACAGTCTTAATAATATCCTGTCTCCCTTCCTGATGGCTTCCTTTATTCTTGTTTAGTAAGTCTTTCGTGTTACTGGTGATCCAGGGATTTTTATTGGGGTATCGTAAGCACCTCACTGTTCCTATGGGGATGGTGAGAAGTTTATATTGTCAGTCACACTCTCAGACGCGGCATGTCCTCTGCATGTGGTTGACCATAAACCCTTGTTTTTCAAATTGGGCTTCAGAGGATTTTCTGTTATTGACAACCAGAAAAAAAAGTTTAAAAATCTAAAATTTCTGTCAGTCTCAAAAAACCTGGTTATCTATTTTTCAAACACATTACCGGAAATAATTTTGTATTTGAAGTCATCAGCTGAATGCAATCAACATAAAAATCAATGATTAGAAGAGTATAGAGGTGCCAGTTCCTCCTGGGTTTATAGCAAGCGTAAAGGAAAGCGGTGGACATTCATCTGCAGACTAGTTATACATTTGCCCGCATTAGTGCGACAAATTTTTTATAATGTGTTCAAGTGAGACTGCATTAACACATTAGGCCCTCGTTTGTCAGGCCCAACTGAAAATGTTCAAAAAAATAAAGTGGCTGCAGGGGTGAAAGTGCACGGTCACAAAGTTGTTTCTTAAGTGAAAAGAGGCTAAATGCCAAGCATTGAAATGTTAAATGATCTTTTATTACTTTTTGCATATCCACGTAGTCTTGGTTGCTTTTTGCCTTCATTTTTTAAATTTTGTGCTGCGTGTTCTCTCTGAGTCTGTTTGTGGTTCTGTACATCTTTTTGTCTCTTCTTTTCTGGTAATTTTACATTTGTTTATTTATCTATTTTACTCTTAAAAAAACTGCACCGACAAAGATCACAATGACAACACATCTCATAAATAGATGTGAAATAAATACAGAAATAAAAAACAACAATGGAACCTAAGAGAAAAATAAAGTGGAAATGACAAGATGTTAGCATCTCAGAACATTCAAAAAGCGGACTAACAATCGTCCAACTGGAACATCCGGGGTGTCTGTAAGCACACCTCTCTTTTTCTCTGCATGTCACGCTCCGTTGGCTTTGTCAGATTCAACGCTTTCTTTCAGCAGATTTATTGTTGAGTAGACTCCAGGTTGGTTAGCCAGAAATATCTTTCTTTCAGAAGTTTAGTTTACAGTAAACTTGTGTTAAACCACCAGAATCTAAATAAAAAGGTCAGATAAAATTAACATAAATGGAAAATTTTTATACTTTCAATGGGTAAAAGCAGATCTTACTTCTCTGTAGTCTGAACATGTCTAAAGATGTGAGAAGCAAATCTCCTCTAACAAAGGTAGCATATTAAACCCTTCTTCTCAAGCTGTACGTTTGTCAGTTTTCACTGCAGCTTTCATTGAAGAGTCCAAAAAAAGTTAATCAAAGGAATAATAACTCTACTTTTACGTCCTCTCGCATACAAAGCTATGTCGGACCAGCAATAAATGTCCATAAAAACTGAGATTTTTTTCAAATTCTGCGTTAGAATGCAATACAAATTGTGTTGTCCTTAACAAAAGTGTTGGAGAAGAGGAGAAGTAAATGCTGCAGAAATTAGTATTAGAATGGACATAGCCATAATTCTGCATTCATGGATGTAGATTGTATGTATGAATTGCCCCTTGGGGGTCATCTTTGTTGTGTGTTCAAGTGTGTTTCTTTTCCCTGAGAAGTCAACAACATGTGCAGACACAGCAGGGTTGCCTGCTGTCACCGCTGATTCTTTATGCCAGAAAATCACATCCCAACTTGAATTAGAGCAAGAGACAACCAGCATATTAAAAAAAAGACCAGGGACCAAGATAACAAAATAACGGATGGACAGATGGAGGGATGAGGAGAGGCGGTGACACCAAAACACTTCCTGCCATCAGATAAATAGATTTTATCAATAGTGAGATGAGATGCAGAGAAAGTAATTACAGCAGTGAAATAAAACGAGATCAAGTGTTGAGAGACAGAAAACAAGTCCAAATGCATCAGCTAAAATCAGACACAGTCATTAGAAACTGTGAGCAGAAAACATTAAACACCCCGCTGTCACTTTCAATCTTGAAAAACCTTCACTAGCTGTGAGAAACAGAGAAATACAGCAAAAGAATCAAATATAAGATTTTAAAAAAACATCGCCATGATGATCCCAGCTAATGTTCAAGACGACACAAATCCACAAAACGCTGTAAACAATTGTGAAGTGGACATTTATGGTGTGCAAAAAGGCAATGTTTGTTGCTTTTTTTTTTTACAATAATTTTCTAAACCTGCTTGCAGGGGGTCTGGACCCGGGCCAATGTTTGTAATGACTCCAGCATTTTTTTTTGTCCACTATTAGCTCAGCAATCATCCTCCTGCATCTGGACACAGCTGGGCATCACAGCGGCTGGTGCTCCCTCTACACGGGCTGCTAAATTGAAAAGCAGAGAGCTCAAAAACGTCCTAATGTTCAGCCTGGTGTCCTCCTTCCCCTGTTTTCGTATTTCCTGTGGGCAGTGTTAGTCTCTTGCTTGTCCCTGTCCGGCCTACCTGCTGGGATGACTTATTGACAAGCTGTCAGGCATCACTGTGGCAACAATCACTTTCCCTAGTTAGAGACACATTCAGTGGTTGAGTTGAAGCTTTTCAACACTAAGGAGCCTCAGAAATCAATGAGTCGACTGATTAATGGGATGTTTAATTAAATCTTATTAATACGGTGCAACCAGGACAAATCAACCGCTGGACATTAGATACCCTTGAACTTTTTTCATTTTATCACC
>JAVLVB010000535.1:701036-720924 GCA_032876305.1 Orestias chungarensis
AAAAAGTGTAAATAAGCAAATGTGATAAATATCAGTTCTCAAGGATTAACTCCTCTCCAGGCCATACTGACACATCCAACTTTTCAGGATTCTCTCCTTTGTTTTGTTCTTGTACAAGTTAGGAAACTTGAAGCTGAACGGAATGATGATGAGGAACGAGAGAAAGACCGGCAGTGAAATATTAACGAGGGTGGCAGGAGGGAGTTTGAATACACGTACTCAGCAAATCCTTCACAGACGTTCTACGATCCTCTTGTTCAAACTAATCAAGCTTAAAGTTGCGGGATGCATGTAAAGTGACATTCTATTGCATTTTTATCAATAACCTATTTGACTGAGGTTTGTTTAGAGTCTTTTAGAGTCCGGTAATCCTAAACTTTTGACCACCTCGCCACATGCTGCTCCTCGCCATGTGGGACAACAAATATGAGCTATTTTAGTTGGAAAATGAATCCGAACAGAAAAGTCTGGATAATTCATTTGTTGTCCAGGGGAATTCTTGCTTTTCTTCTACTTAGTGCACAAAAAAAATGTAATTTCAAGAGGACAAAATCTTCTTTAATCCATCTGTACGTGCATGTGAACAGCTCAATTTTTCACCCTCTGAAATTGGAGCTTTAAAACAGGGCCCCGAACAAACATGACAAAATTTAAAGCCAATTGAGTTTGGCTTAAATCTCCATGTGGGAAGGAAAAAAGCTTCTTGCCAAATCGATGTGTTTAAAACTAACAACACCTACAATCCCACCCACAGACTGCTGGGATGAGAACAATAGTGTGCAGGGGGTGGTGGGGGGGGGGGATAAGTTTGAAAGAGAAGGACTTAAAGAGACATCCTGGTTTTCTGAGAACACTGAAAGCATTTTATGCGGTTGTTAAAAAATAACCATTATGATTGATATAGAATAAAAAACTCACAAAAGGTACATGCTGCTGGTGCAGGTGGGTACAAACCCTAACACCAGACCACAAACAGCCAACAGTCTACCACCTAGTTAATCTGTTAAACCGTTGGTGATATTGCAGTTTAGGCAAGTGGTAACAGGCATTTTGAACAGTAGCCTTACTTCAATTCCTTCAGCTCCATTGGAAAAGGAATAAGATTTCAGAAACGAGGATCTCAAGGTTTAGAGCCGTCCGCGTCACCACCAGTAGGAATCAAGCAAGAAATAAAAATGTACTCTATCGTAACATGAATCTTTATTAATTACATTTAGAATGATATTATGAAGTCAAACTGTGAAACAAAGCAAAAGGAAAATACATATAAGCTTTTTTTCTGCTTTTCAAAACACAGGGGTATTACCATAAATTATTCACAGGTATGCTAAAGCCAGCCTGAGTGGTCCGGAGAGGTTATGGGCTGTTTTTCTTCAAGGAGACTTTATTATCATTTCAACACATGATACATGAGGTGGAACGGAATTACATACTCACGGTCCAGTTCCACCCAAGAGCTAATATTAAAATAGATAAAATAAGTTAAAAAATTTAAAATAAATAAAATAGAAGTAAATAAATAAAATAGGAATATACGGTAGTAAAGTGTCTCAGTGCGGGTATAGTAAGGTGTTCATTTTGTATTGTCCGTGCAGTGGTTTGTTCAGGAGGAGTTCAAGAGTCTCACAGCTTCAGGAATGAAGCTGTTTCTCAGACGGGTTGTTCTACACTTCACGTCTGCTTGAGTTCTGTTATGTTTTTTGTTTTTTGCAACTGTTCCTGGCTCCGTATATCCGCTTCGTTTCTTTATCTGAATTTTATGTTCCCTCCCATTTCGTCGCTGATTATCAAGTCACAACCTGAACCGTTCCTCATAAAATCCCCTGTCGTCACTTCATTTTCCATGTTTTCTGTTAGTGGACTCCAAGGCTGGCAGCGCCTCAGGTTTTCTTTTTGTGACATGAAGTTCATTAGTATTCTACACCAACCTCCTGCTTGTTTAGTCCCGCATTTAGTTCCTCCACTGACTACCCACTGCAACAAGAATAAAAATCAATTTACATGTAAATGGGGTTTATTTTTCTTTCGTATTTTTTTATCAGTTCTCTCTCTTTGTAGTAAGTAAAACCATTTTCTTTGTTCCTTTGAAACATTTCGAGTAATTGTGATTACAGACGTTTCCATTATTATCATTGCCATATCAAAGTCATTGCTCCGTTTCATGGATGGCAGAGTTGCACGTTGTTGAACTCAAAGCAATCAAATTAAATTTGTCACATTTGCAAGAACAGTTGAAAAGCAAAATGTACACATGTCTGTATGGAATGCATAATCTGTAATTAAACCAGGTTATTTGTGTATTCAAGTTAAAAAAGACTCAGTGATGCTGTTTTTTGTTGTTTTTAACAAAATAGAAAATACCAGTTGTTTTGCAAGTTGCTTAGATTACTTTAACTCTTTTCAGGTTTTTACACTTGCAATGCTAACATTCATTTCCATGTCAGAAGTCAAGAAACATGTAAAAAAGAAAACAAATCCAGGGCCAATATCTCAGTCAAATAGAGCTGAAGATAATCTAATGATCCACCTAGACAGCAGTGGCAACAGGTGCAAGTCTGTGGCTTCACTTTTATCTTAACAAGCATAAAGATTTAGCCTATTCTGTAAAAACTTGTGACAAAAAACGTGTTTCAAGTAAGCTGCGTAGTGTTTAGACAAAGCACAGCAACATAAAGTCTTACTTTCCGCACAATATTAACATTCAGTTCATTGACTTTATTGAAATACTGTGTTCATTAAGGTTATATAGGATACTGTTTATCATGAGTCCACCTGAAGTAGGTTTTCTTACAACGAAATAACATTTAGCCTATAAACATACACTTGGAGCTGTGTAATGTATTCAAAGTATTCACATACAATTAATCATTCCTTTGCCTTAGACAGAAGGAAAAAAATGCTCAAATGTTAGTAGTTATTGTACAAACATTTAAGGTGAAACTTAATAATAAGCAGGACTTAAAAAAGGTTTGTAAAAGTATGAAAACAGTAAAAAAAAAAAAAAAGAACCTTCTTTCCCAAGCTCCCCGAACAACCTAAATAATGGAGATGCAATCAAAATTTTCTAAAGGCTCACCACCAAAGGCTCTTTTTTATGTCAAAGGATTGTCTTACTGTTCTGTTTAAATCTTTCCTTCAGTTTATTTTAACAAACAATGTGTTCTGTTTCTTTGCAGAAAACTCCAACGCGACCATTGTGATTTGAAGATGTGTTTTAAGAGACTTAAGACGATGATCACAAACTAAACCGACCAATCAGTCACCATCGTCTGAACATGGCTGACGACCTCTACAGCAGCACCTTCTCAGCTTCTGAAACAGACTTCCCCTCCTCCTCTTCATCCTCCACCTCCTTTCTCACGCTCGAGCAGCGAGCAGCTTTCGTTTTTGTCCTGATTCTGTTCATTTTCCTTGGTTTACTGATCGTTCGCTGCTTCCGGATTCTTCTGGACCCGTACCGCAGCATGCCGTCGTCAACCTGGACGGACTACATGGAGAAGGACACATTCGATTACCGGATTTCCTGACAGGCAGCCTGAGAGGCAGCAACCCTGACAACTGAACATGTAAACTGAGACGACGATCACACTGACAAGTAACAGCGGCAACACAAATCCACATGTTCTAACTAGTGGTTGCTTCAAATATGACAAAAGGGAGACGTTCGTCCAACTGAGACTTAGTGTATTACTAAAAAAGGAAACGGGTGGCGGATGAATCGATGTTGATAAAAAGAAAAGTCTCTGTATCCAGAATCAAAATTTATATGTGGAGGGTTTAGTCCCCAACACTGATTCCCAACACTTAACTGAAGTTCAATATTTAACCTTTTGAAGAGTTTCACGTAAACATATATTCTTGCCATTTTCAAAATAGTCAACTATAAGACTTCGGAATAATTTCCCCACTTTTAGAAAGCAACAGTAACTTAAACAGTCCAAAATTGGATAAAATTTGCCAATAGGAATGTGTGAAATATAGACATTAGTTACAATTGCAAAACCTCAAGGTTTTTGCATATCAGTGGTAATAAAATCTTAGTGTAACGTTCATTTTTATCCCAACACCACTATAGACATCACCAAAGGAAAAGTTCAGAGATTTTGTTTTCTTGTGACCAACTGTACAGTATCTTAGTTATGATAGGAAGAAAACACTAAAACAGCTTTTGTGTATTTGGACCTTCAAACTATGCAACCATCAGCAGGTCAACAAACAGAAAATAGAGTTTTGTGTTATCGCTGCTTTAACTCTGATCGTCGTCTCAGCACGCCCAGCAGGTATCACATCTGAGCAGAAACACATCAAATACCTAAAAGCAGTCAGTTTGATTTCAACAAATGTCACAGAAATAATCTTTTCTTATTAAAGAAACACACATTTTCTTTACAAGTGTCTACAAATAATTATTTCGGAAGGATTCGATTTTGATCACGTTTACCAAAACCGGCAAAACGTAACTGGGTGTCTATAGAATACCAACAGCCGATGGTTTCTGCTCAGATCTGGTGAAAGTTGCAGTGTCTCCCTCAACTCTGTTGTTCTCCAACAGCATCAGCACTGCAGGAGTCAACAGTGATGCAATGAGAACATCGAGTGAATGTTGGAGCATCAAAGGTGAGCAGGGATTTCATCGACCACCTGCCGGGTAACATGTTAGGGTTGCTATCTCTCATTAGGGAAGAATTTGTTACATTGTTGCTCTAAGTTTCGTTTACAACTTATTGAAAGACTTTAAAGACTTTTCTAAACATTCTGTGAAGTTCACCTAGAAGATGTTTTTTTTGAGCAGCGCATGTGGAGGAGGATGAGGAGGAGGTGCAGGAGGAGGCTCTGGAGAATTGGAGGACAGAGTGAACAAAGCTGTGCTGAATCGGTTTGACTGCAGAGATGAGACGAGTGTGTTTCTACCAGCTCTCTGCCATTCCGCCAGCCTGCCAGTTGCTTAGTAACTGGTGTTTTTGGCTATCTTCTTCAGTCAAATTGAATTAAAGAGGACCTAAAGAAACAAATGACCAATGCAAACAGGTTTCTCTCAACCATACATACAGCATGGTGTTGCTTTGCTGCTGAAAGGGACGTCAGCTGCAGCTTGGAGTCTCACTGCTTCACTGACATCAACAGGTGAGTCTGAAAACCAAAAAGAAACATCCCTAATATACTAGAATGAACACAAAATCTTTATGAAATAAGATGTGTGTCAGTTTAAAAAAGAACGTTCACAGTTAATGACATCTCTGGTGAAAATTTCCACAGAGGCCTGAAATAAAATGATTTTTTTAAAGACAGTTTTTCCCCTTTTTAATCCTGGTGTTTGTTGCGGATTTCTAACAGTGAACTAAGTAAATATTTTTGTTTATCTGCCTTACTTTAATTAAACCAAAAGAAAAAACAAGTAATATGTTCACATAAGAAATTATACACAAGATGAATCCATTTCATGGCTTTCCTCAAAACTTTACTTACACTCTGCAAGTGGTGAAAATGTATTCTCTGATATAATTGAAGTTGGTTTGTTTTGAACCATTAGGTTATCAAATATGACTTGGGATTATTATTCAACTTAGTCCATGATGCCGTCAGTGATAGTGTTAAGGCAGCGATCACCGAGCTCTTCTAATGCAGTGCAGCTGAAACAGTCCCTCAGAGCTTCTTCAGTCTTCACTGTGAGTGTCACCACTGGTTCACGGTGTACCAGGGATTTACACGTAAACTGGAGATTAACCAACTTGTGACAGGGGAGGGAGTGGTGATGATTTTAATGGATCCTTGATGTTGGCATACAATAAGTCTCTGGAGTGACAACTTTTTTTAGCATTTTTATTTTTTGCACATTTTCATCAACTCTGCTTAATATTTTGATAATTCAGTTTTTTTTCACCTTGCACAGTTAAAATATAGTCTGAGGGCCTGAGACGGCTGTAAGATCAGGCCTATATTTTAAACAAAGATTAAAAAGAAATTGTGGTGATAATTTTAAGACCAACTGCATTTTAATTTAAATTCATGGGACACCTAGCCAAAGCAGAGCTGCAGTGATGTGTGTCTGTTTTTGTCTTGCAGGACCCACCCCCACCCCACTCAGGCGACCTGCACACATTTTTGCTGTAATAGGCCTCCTCGTGGTTGGAGGTCTCCTGTCAAATCTCAGAGCTGAAAACCCCCTGGAGAAGCAAATGTTTGAAGTTGGAATAAAGAATCGGTAGCAAAAGAGAAAACGCGTCTCCTCTGGGCTTTTTCTTAAAAGGAGATGCGACAGTGGAAGGTGGCACAGTTCACTTCCTGAGTGGAGGAAGACATCATAGGGCAAACCTAAACACAATGCAATGATTTCTGATTTTTTTTTTTTTTCAAAGAACTCAGTTCAACAGTAATTTTAGACCCTACAGGACAGTCCAAAGCTATAAAGAGAGGATCCTAAACCTCAAATTTAAAACGCACTTACAGATTCTTCTTTTTTTCCTGGCAGACGGGCAGAGAGCCTGGAGCAACGTCCCTTCCTCCTTCTCCTCCTCCTCAGCAGGATCTTCTCTATACTTAAAATATATAGATATTTTTTGAAGATCTGCAGAGAGTTTCTCAGCTGCAAGGAAGGTGACCGAACCTGTACGCGAAGAGAAAATAACACACTAGCATAACGTTTTGAAGAATGATTTTCATTCTTTTAATTTCCTCTCTGAGGGAAAAAGAGAAGGAGCTTTCCTCTTCTTATCAGAGCCTCTGTTGATTGAAATCAGCATGATAAGGTGGGATTGAGGATATGAAATCTCATCCACTTAAATTATGACTGGAGTTTATTTTGTTAAAGGTTGCGGGGAGGTGGTTTTTTTACCATTATTAATATTGTGAATATTATTATTGAGATCTGGAGCTCCTCCCATCACTCCCAGATGGGGACCTCCAAATGATTCAGAAACTGTTTGATTATTCATTTATTCATTCATTTATCCTCCCACTCTCCCATTGGGGTGTCTTCAGATTGCAAGTGAACGGTTACACGTTTTTTTTTTTCGTTTAATTACAGAAGAATTCACATACTCTTTACTTTCATTAACTCAATGCCTCTAAGACTCAATTGCTGTAAGTCAACATCTAAGTTCAGAAAGTCTATATTTTATTTTCTTCCAAATTTTTTATTTATGTTATGTTTTATGTTCTAAATGATCCAAAAATATCAGAATCATTTTTCTCATATTTGCTTCATAATTTATTTGCCATGCCTTAGAAAGCCTTACTTTATAAACAGTGTTTCTTCATATTCCATCCCCATGATTGAGTGGATATAAAACATCTATAAAAATATGGTAAAATATTAAAAGGTCCGTTTTTTTTATTCAAAAAAAAAAAAAAAGCGTAAGACCAGGAAAAGATTTGTTTTCATTTTTTTACAACCTATGTATGTTGTTTTTTTTGTCTTATATTGGAATCCCCAACTGAAGTTCAGATATTCTAAGTCCAAGGACTTCGGGAGGAGCGTCCAGTCCTTGGTAATGTCACAGTTGTGTCCTATTTTCTCGCTACTTTGGAAGACACCTGTGGACCATGGTGTCGCTGTATGATGTGCTTAATATAAGCCTGGTAGAGCAGCTGAAACTTTGGTTTGACGAAAGCCCTGCTGGCAGATATATAACAAAATCTCAATGCTTTTTAGTTTGTTTTTCTTTTACTCGCCCCGTCTGCAAGATTTTGGTTTGTAACTCATGTGAGTTATACGGGTTATAGTTCAAAAATACATCACATAAAAGCTGCATTTTAGCAGGGCCTGTAAACCCTTTATATACACTCTACATGCACATCAAAAACTGGTGACTTGTTTTCCAAGTATGATTGGACACCCATAACCATATAGGCCACAGTTACTTCATATGCCTGTCTTGTAAACACACACATACGTCATACAAAGGAAATGCTGCCCTGCACAAACTCTAATGCTGACTGTCCCAGCGTTTCACTGCCAAACTAATCCCGTTCCTCCCTTTTCCCTTCCATTTGCTTGTCCTTATTGCCGATTTATACCGTTCCTCCCCTTATCTCTTTCCTTCTCCCTCCACTTTCATTGGATTTTTAATCTTCGCTTGCTTTAACACCTTGACAGGTAAATACGTTTGAGTTGCTAAAGCTCATAAAGGAGTAAAATGGTGATAAAGGAAGAAAATAATTCTCCAAGACGTCTCACTGTCTTATCTTTTCACTTCCTCTCGCGCCTGTCTCCTCTTGAAAGAGCTAAAACTCTCATTACTCCACTGTCAGCTGCTGCAGAATAAATAAAAAAAATCAGTGCGGAGGCTTTTATTGAAGTTGGAGTAACGTGCTTTAAGATCGAGAACAGTTGTTTGTTGTTGCACGGCGGGGAACATAAAGATTCATAGAGGCCTGCGGTTTGCGCGTTAGTCCTGTACTTTCACTTAGGGTTAAATTTTTGCTTTTAAAGTTTAACAACAGAAAATAATTTGCTAATTTGAGAATCTAGTTTTATAATTGTTTAGGTACTGCTAAAATAACTAGCTTAGCTAGCCAAAGACAAACTTACATTCTAAGAATTTTATCTAAATTCTTCTACTTTCAGCAGCTCCAGCAGTCTCAAATCTATTCAAACCCTGGATCTAAGCGCACCTTTGCAAAACAGGTCTAATCTCAACTACATGTATTGGTACAACTAATGCAATCAGTCAAGGGCTTCATAAGTTACATTTTGTGTGCTTTAGATAGACCATTTTGTCCAATGTCCAGTTTCCCAAAGGGCGTTTTACTTGTTTTATATATTTTTTCCGACTTAACACCTGACATGAATGAAAATATCATATCACATGCTGAGGTGACAATTAAGACATTTTAACCAGCTGTTTTGGACTCAGGACCCATCTAAAATACTCTTGAGAAGTCAAGTTGGACGACCCTAATTTTGACTGTTAATTATAAAGTTTTATTACTAAGCCAAGGCATGTGAACATTTGTAGGAATCCATTTGATTTGCTCTTGGACGTATAACACTGCTGATTCAAACGGACGAAAAAACTTTGCTTTAGTTTGTTAACAACTATATAAATTTACCAAAACAATATGGGGATTAATTTGTACAGTGCAAAGTATGAAATCTGGAGCTTTACTAGGCGTTTGATGTCTGTATGTCTGGTAGAGACAGAACAGGCACACACTGAAAAGAACAACTTGGCTATAATAAAGCACAGCATCCGCTTAATGATGGTCTAGGTCTGCCTGCTTGTATGAATCTAAAAACTTGTAAGTGGCCAGATCAATTCAGTGAACCTACAATTACCCTGAACAAAGTCAACCAAGTTGGGAAAACAGCAATTTGGCCATCATAGTTGCCTGACTTGATTTGAAAAACCCAGCTGAAGCACACAAACCCAAATATATTGAGGGAGGGTAGTTCCTTTTACTATGGGCCCTTTTCCAACAAAATGGTTCCAGTGCTGGTTTAGGGCTAGAGCCAGAGTTAGCACCCATTCTTTGTGTTTCCACTGACCAAACTGGTTCCAAACTGGGGTTTAGCTGGCACCAACTCTTTCTGGGGTCAGAGGAAAGAACCGGCTCGATGTGGTGTTGTCAGCGACTGTGGGCGAAGCTACGTAACAACTATTAGCCGGTAACCAGGAAAAGAGTGGCCGTTTTTAAACAAAATTGGAGTTGCTTGTGCGACAAAAGAAACAAAAGGAGAGAGCTAAGATTCCTGAGGAATACAGGCAGTAGTCTCACAGTGCAGCAGGATATGACCGTAAAAGGTTGTAAAGATGGTTGTAACCAAGTGGTTGACTAATTTTGAGGCTACAACAGTAATTAAAAGCATGTGTTTATTTATTGCAAACAACTTCCGGCTTGTATTTTTTTGCCAATAAGGCGAGAAGGTAAAGGAGGGTTGAATAATTTTTGGGGCAACTGCATAATTCGTTTTAAATTAACTTTGTGGATTTGATCAAAAAAAAAAAAAGAATGTCGTGTGATATGTTTCCTAAAGGAATTCCCAGAAAATAAAAAAAAATGGCAGTGGAGGGAATTAATAGTTATTTTGAAAAAAATTTATATATATATACCCTGAACTGCATATGGATTAAAGGAAATGTTCACAGTTCATAGCAAACGCAGCTCTTAGTCAAGCCCATGAAAATCTCTGCACTCCAGTCAGTTTGCATTTGGACAACAACAAAACTAAATAGGCTTTAACGAAGCGTATGTTGCTTTTAGGCTTCAAATACTTCAAAATAAAAACACTTAACATTAAATAAATACATAAACAAGAGCAATATGAATCAGTCAACAACTGTACAGCTTTTTTATGCGAGTCTTTGGTAAAACTTTGTGTCTTCAAGCCCTTTAATTCTGCCGTTTGCCTTTCAACCATCTGCACCTTACTCTTCCTTCCTTGCTATTATTTTCACCTTCATCCGGCCTCTTTCCTGCATCCATTTGCTCCTTATCCTCCTCTTCCTCTTTGCCTTACACTAAGTCTGTTTACATAGGATTAGAAACTCGAGCAGTACTCTTGCTGATGTTTTTTACCCTTTAAGGGAGTCGGGACAGGAAATCTCTTTGCTGAGTGTTTGTTTATACTGTGTGTGTTTGTGCTAAACTTGGGGATGGCCACGGCTTCACAGGTCAATTTTGCCCTCAAGCTGTTGGTTTATTATTAAATTCACACTGTACCTAGAGGAAAAATCCACCTAGAAACATAAGCAGGATAATAGGAATATTTTGGAAAACAAAAATTGTTTGGAGGCTGGACATATCAAAGATCTGGGGCTTCTGGAAGATGAATACAAGTACTAAAAAGAAAAATAGATTTAATCTGAGAAGTAGCTTGTATGATTTTAGTGACAAAAAAAAAACTCTGTATAGTTTGAAACTAAATCATTTTAAATAAAATAAAAAATTGTAATTCCCAACTGGACTGTAACACAAGTTTACAACCACCAAACTGCTGTAGGAAAGCACATTTCTCAGGGTGGCCTCCAAATAAACTTCTATAAACATGCAGTAAAGGTATTAAGCCAGAACTTCCACCCTGCGATGGATCTAATTAGCAGATTAAAATATTATACACAAGTTTTTAATGGACTTTATTGGAGGATATGATAATAAAAAAACGTTGGCTTTTATTGCCAATATTAAAACAAAGCATCTGTGGGATGAGCGTTGCACATTACATGCACTACACTGTGGGCATCTGAAAATGGAACAAAGTCAACAGAAACTTTTAAGATCTGTTGCCTTAGAACCTGATAATAGAGATACTTACTCTCATGCCACACTATGCAAACGTTCAGTCTGCGCTGATGAAAACACACTCTTACCTTGAATGCATGTCAAATGCTGGAAGTAGCTGACATTGCGGGGCAAATGACCCTATTATCTGAATAATACAATCCCTTTAATTTCTATTAAATTAACCCCACTTGAAATGATATTGACACCTTTTAACTACAAGGTCTCCAACCTTCTTTTTTTAACTTGTTTTTCAGAAGTGACGACACGTACAATGAGCAATGAAGGCACTAACCAACATACTTTAACTGATATGATCCATCCCGGCACCTTTCAGCTATGGAGGCAAACTTCTGTCTCTTTTCACCAAAAGAAATTTGCGCCCTAACTTTACAACATGAAAAGACAATATAACAACAGATTAAGAAGTATTTACCTCAACAGTTGCCTTAACGCAAAGGTCAATCAGCAGATCATACAACTCCTTATTTTTAAGGCATTATTTTTAGTTTTAAGCGCATGAAACACTTTTTAGCTGTAAAGGCTAGTAGCACAGCCAGGTAATGATATAAAAAATAATTCATGTTAGCTTAAGCTTTTACTTCTGTGCCCCTATGTTTAAAAACATTTGTGCTGTCAACCCTATTCTAAACTGAAATGTGGTGCTTGTGCAAAGTTAATCTTTACTCCCACATCCTTTAGCCATCACTTCTTAGTTTAATGGCTACAGCTATCTGCTTGTATATGATTGTTGCTTTTAAGTCTGAAGAAAACAGAGTTTTGTTTTCACAGACATGTGAAAGGTGGATTTCTCCTTTAAAGTACTTTGTGTTGGAAATGAAACTGCGAAGTCTTTTGTTTTAGATACGCAATTTGATGACTAAATAATGAACTGTTCTTTCTGGTGTTCTTAAGTGTTGTGGCTTTAAAAAGGTGACACAAACCGTACGCGAGCAAGCACTGGTATAAATTTTGGCTCAATGTTTTCAGGGGCTTTTTTGTACCAATCTGCTTTCTGCAGTGTTTCTCTATCTGGTGACAACTGTGAATTTGTCTTTCAAGTTGCAACAAAAAAAAAATCTGAAAACAGATAGTTGATACATTTATTTTGAAACTATACTTGCTAATATTGTCGTTTGTCCGATTACAGATTTTGGTAACAAGAGAAAAGTAATGTACATAACAAATACATATGGAAAAAAAATACATATGGAAACAAAAACAAGAGATTTTGATGGTTTAAACAATTATGGTAAAAGCAAGTATATCAATGTCTGGATCTAAGGAATAATAAAAAAAATATATAGAATTGTTTTATTTATTTTCTTACACTATTATTTTAAGGTTTAAGTTGAAAAATACTTAAAAGTAATCATAATTTGCGTTTATTTTAGAGCGGTTAATCATCAGGTTTATGCATCAACTAAAATTAGTACGTCCAAAAATAACCAAATAATTATTTTTTTTCATACTAACTTATAAATATAAACACGCAAATGCTTTTATGTTGCAGTTCGAGGCTGCAGAAGATGACTCGAATTATTTTGGTTTCATATTCAATTGCTTGCATAACTGTGTGATGCAGTCATTTATGAACTGTTGTTGCAATCTGCTGTTTTACACAGTGAAGGTGATGTGCAGATTGTGTGTCAGTGTGTGACCCAGAGCTTCAGTATATTTTCCAAGTGGTTGCAAGTTGTCGCGTCCAACCTGATTTATTTACCTCCCAGCCCTCTGTTTCTATATGAAGCTGCACTTTTGTTTTATAAAGAAATAAAAGTTCCTGTTGGTTCTTGATTGATTGTCAGTGACTCTTTTTTCTTAAACCTGTTGTTTTTTTGTTGTTGTTTTTTTTCTAGATTTATTCTGTTTGAGTTATTTCTGTTCCGACAATAGTATTTTTAACTGTTTGGCAGAAAATATTCTAGAAAAGCTTTATTAAATTAGGAGAACCTGCTCATAAGTCTTTTGGAATAAATACTGCTTCTCCTTGGATGTACATATAAAGAGTTAACATGAAGGCTGACAGATGGTTTGTGGGTGGAGACCAATCACCCCTCTGCCAACTAAAACATGGATTTCAGTCATTTGTGAAGCTGCCAGATTTAAATTTAGGTTGATTTGAATGAGCCAGAGCTCTAATACTAATAGGAGGCAAAAGAAAACTTTGATGTTGTTCTTTGCAAGTGGTTGAGGTTAAATCAAAACTCCTTAAAAAAATTATTTACCACGCAGACATGTCTTGATTTTTTTTTAACCAATCAAGCCCTAGTCTTTAGCTTAGAGAATTAATAATCACGATTTAATAATCAATTCTAATTGGGAATCTTGCTAAAAATTTGGGTAATTTAACTGATTTTTCTCTTTAACTTCAGAATCATAATCTGGTGTTTCCTTTTCACTTAGTCGCTCGTGGACGCAGCATGTTGGACAAGGTTCTGTCAGTCCTAACTAGTTCATTTTTCTACAAATGTGCTCTTTATTTGTTTGTTTGAAGCATAGTATGTTTGGATAACCTTTCTCTCCAGTTTTTTATGCTTTGCAGAGAGACGGATTTTGCTGTTAACATTTTACTTTTGGACAAATACTGTTTTCATTGACAATGGCAAAATTATATTGAAATTATATTATTGGCATTCCTGTTTTTATGACGATATCGGGACGACACCAAGACAAAAAGGCCCTTTGATGACTAAATCATGACGAGACGTCTGTACGTTTTTTTGGTTTACGAGACAAAACAAAACGAAAAGATTAACGGATGTTCAGTCAATCATCCAAGATGCATGACCCGTCTGCCTACTGTGCAAGTAATCTGTCAGTCAGAAGCTAAAACGAATCAATATTGCTGCTGAATCCTATCAATCTTAGGTCACGCCCACCACCTTAATCATTTTATTCATAGAGGACACGCAGTGATTAAAATAAATAAATAAAAAAATTTATCTATGGTCTGATTTCCAATATTTGAACATTTTAAAGAAAACTGAGTGCATAAACAAGAGAACAGACCACATGCAATCATCTTGTGATTCGCTTCATAGTAAACTTAAAGTTTTTCACATAACACCTGCTGCACTTTAATTTAGGCTTCGCAGTTAGCTTTGTTGCACTGTAACATAAGTTTAATAGCTTAGCTTAGGTATTTTACTATTAGTCTATGTTTTAAAAGCAAGAAATCTTTAAGAATTACAGATGTGATTATCAATGCTAGGTTAATTAGAAAATAGTTGGGTTTTTATTGTTTTTGTTTATTGCATTTTTTTAATTACTTAATTCCACTTTTGCCATTCAATATTCATAATAATTTGTTATTCTTTCTTCGTTTTTTCCCTACTACAGTTGAGTAACACCCGACTAAAATGTCTTCAAGTTTTTGTCAAACGCCACCAGCAACTAAAACAAATCTCAGATAAGTTGAAATATTTGCCAAATAATAGTTTAAAAGACAGGACAAGTGAGACTTGTTAATAAAACAACTATCAGGTAGCAAGGGAAAAAAAATGTAAATAACATTTGTTTGGAGCAAACCAACAAAACTCAAGAATACAAATTAAAAACAAAATACCTAAGAGAGTGCAATATTACAAGAGAATTAGATAAACTTGCTTTTGATTTAACACTGTTTTGTCCAAAACTAGTCCTGGTGAGCTGCCATCCTGCAACTTTTGGAAACATCCTTCATTTAATTATTTGAGTAGCTTTCATAGTGGGTGCTGTTTGTTGCGATCTTTAAAGTGCTCCCACTATGTACCGAGGGGACCAGCTTGTCATGTGAAAGTACACCAAGAATATTTCTTAGATGCCTAAACACATTCTATATTAAGTTCTGCAAAGCTTTAAGTTGAATCTTATACAGGTTAAAACAAAGGTTTTATCTAAGGTTAAAAATAAACCATTGACTAGGCCAAATAAACAGTTCTTGTCTATACAAGTCAATACACACAGTCACTGCAAACATGTTTTCTTTTTCTGTGCTGGTAATTAATAAAAACTGGTGAATTTACTTTTAATCCAATGGTACCAATGGCAACCAGTGCTTAAAATAGAGATATGACAACACCTTCCATCAGTGAACTCACACTTAGGAAAATGTGATAACTTCTAAAAATGCACATCCAATTATTATGTTTATTTTCAGCTTTTTCCTGTTTTTTTGCTAACTTCATGAATATCTGTAATATTTGATCATTTTTGTTTGACTTCTTTAATGTCTTTCTTTCTAGTCTTCTTTAATGTCTTTCTAGTCATTTGCTGCATCAGTACTTACATTCACAAGCTTCCGGTCGTTCCTTTTCATCTTCTAGTTTCCTCTTACCTTTCTCCTGCTCAAGTGTGTCTTTATTTTCCTGACATGCTATTATTTTATTTCCTGCAGGGCAACACCCTTGATTTTCTCGTACATACAGTTTCTTTCAACCTTTACCTGGATGTGTCGGGAATCTCATCTGCATTTGCCTCTTCAGTATCTCAACCCTGAATAACACAGAAATAGAAACAGTTATGCTTTTCAGTGCGTAGATGGTTTTTCCCTTTATACTCAGAGCTGTTTGGGGTTTTCAAAACTATGCACAAGCTTTTTAAATCTGTTTGTATCTAGACCATGTTTTACCTCTACTGCCAGTTAATTGTCTCTGGTTCGTTTTTAAATCTTAATTTAGGAGTTAGTAAGTACAAAGCAGAAGATATTAATACAGAATTATTGCAGGTTTTTGTTGAATTTTATGTTTGATTAGGCTGATTTAGCTTCGTTTTTCTTCTTCTTTTTTTTTTTTGCACAGAAACAGTTGGCAATTCCAACAATCCTTGTCCTGCATGTTAACTTCTGTTAAGTTCTGTAGAAGCCTTCTAATGCTAATCAAGTGTTAATGCTAATCATGTTTTGGACCACAAAAACAACCTATACAGACAGGGCACCAACTCTAGAGGACCAGAAACCCAATTTACAAGATTAAAGGCTAAACAAGATAGCCTTATTTTAACTCTTGGGTTTCACTAAACGCTGTATTTTAGTTGCTTATATACACAACTTCATGGTAGTAATTTACGTCTGCTATTCTTTCTTTAGAGCACTGTTGCTTCAGCACAATTGTTTTTTCTGGAACTTTGATGATGTTTGCATGGTCTTAAAAAGGTCTCTTTGGTTTTAGCAAGAACACAGTAAACTCCATACTATAGAGTGGAAGCCTCTCCAGACTGCTTTAGTCTACAGTGAGATCATGGTCATGCTAGCAGGATATCTTTTTCCCAAATGTGGTATGTTGAAGTCCCAAAGCTCTGGTAAGTTTTCTTTATTTGATGCATGGCCTACATGCCAGCTATCAAAACTCTGCAACCCGCCACCTTCACTGGCTGCAAAACAAAGAGTGTCACCAAACAGTGGAAATCAGCTATCAATGATCCCTCCACTACAATGATGCTTTTCCAAATACAAATTGGTCCCCCGTCCCGATTAAATAGAGCTCCCAGCTAAAGAGAAGCACAACCATCTCCAAATTGTGCATGTGCAAAGGTACCTGGGAGACCAAAATAAGTTAAGGTTCTCCAGGTTGCAGGAAAATTCAACATGTTTTTGCATCAAAATCACAGATACCCTAAATCATAGTTAGGAAGCTAGGCAAGTTGAAAAAGTAAAAGCAGAGGCATATATAGGTGAAAAAAATATAAATATGTATCATAGTCAGGTATGCAGAGACAAAAGTATTTTACTTAGTGTGATCAGCACTTGATGAAAGTATATATTGTTTTATTGTTTAAACAACTACTTCTGACAGCTCTCACAAAGTTATGTGCATGGAGCATCGTGCAAACTTGGAAAAACAATAAAAAATAGAGAATCTTATTTACAAAATGTCTTCCATCTATAGCTTCCAATTCTGCTGAAACACAGAGGCCTTTTTCCTCTCCTTTGTGAGGCTAAATTTGACGCTGGATGGGTAGAGTCCTTTCATGAATACAGATATACACAAATATAGGTACATTTCTGCAAACTGTAAAAGGAAAATAAAACCTATATAAACACGAGGCATTGTCAATTTTGAGGTAGGATAATATTAAACTATGTAGAGTATAGTTGTGTTTAACCGCACATTGTAAGGTCTTTCAATTTTTGAACAATCCAGAGTAACTTCCTGGACTTGTTTCAGACCTTAGGACAGTAAAAATCTGGTGTAATGGGACATTTATATTTCAGAGCCAGACATAAAAATCATTTGAAATAGAAACTCCTGATAGACAAAAGGTTTATAATATGTCTTTCCCAACATTTACACCTGGAATAAATGAATGTGATAGAATCTAAAAGTTAAGCTACATAAGGAATTGCAAGGGAAGAATTTTGAAATACCGTATGCGTTATCCAGAAACCTACAAATTGGTCTGAGCTGATTCATCTTACCTTCCCTTGATTACAGTGAGAGTGTGTCACCCTTACCTTTTCTAACTTCTTTCACAACTGCCTGTGGGGCAACCAAGCTGCCCAAGGACAAAGCATTTTAATGAAGGAGATGAAACCCCTGGAAATTCTGAGTGGGTTACTGATCAGAACGGTGGAAACGTAGAGAACAGGTCAGCAAGTTTGAATGTATTCGGTTATGACAGGATTTAATTTATTGAGGTAGAATCTCTGCTCGACATGCTCCAGTGATGCTGATCATTCCCGTTATACTCTAGTTGAATGATGTAAATGCCTCTGATAAGTCCTGAGGTTGATGCCTACCTCGCTTTCAAACCATGGATCCCAAATATCTCAAGCTTACGAAAACTAACCTAAATATTACTGAATCCCAATCATTTATTTGATAGGCTTAACTGGATTTCAATGTTAATGTTTAGAAAAAATAAGCTGCAGACCTGTGCAACTACTAGGACCAACATATACAACACAATATTCCACCGAAAAACCAACATCCCTTTTGTAGGGGAGTGGTGGTTTCTGAGACTATTCACCATCTCTGGGCTCAGATCTCTGATTGATAAAGCAGTCACAGCAGTCTAATTGCATCCTTCTGCTCAAACCATTTCATACTTAATGTAGCTTTTTTCTCCACCACCAACTCTGGCAGACTTTTGTTTGTGTGAAACTCAACTACTTTCATGTCTTAATGTTTGCAGCATGTCATCCTGACACTCAGCTTAGTAAAGATCACACTGCGAGAGATGCTCATAGAACAAAAATATTCCTTTTGCAAATTCCCAGCATACTTTTAATGTTGTTATTAGTTTGTTAAGTGGCTGATTGAACTATGGACCTGTTTGGTTTTGGTATGGGGGAACGTCATCTTTGCAACTGCCAAAGAATTTGTCAAATTTTAATAATATATAAAAATTGTACCTCTCCCCCTTTCGTATCACTGAACGAAAAAATGTGTTTCTGGTATCGGTATGATAATAGTATTAGCTGTATTCTGATATAACAAAGTGTAAATTAATGTAACTGTCCCCATTCTGTGTGAAAAGAAAAGTATATTATCTAACCTAAATAAAATAAAACATTAATAGTATATTAATTTTGATTGGTTGATCTCCATATGTCATGACAAGAATAAATGTGTCTTAACATTGTTTTATATTAAGCTAAAACACAATTTATTCATTTATTTTCTGCGCAAAAAACATTTATTCTTGTTGCACTTGTTAATTTCAGTTAAATAAGACATTATTGTGACTGTCATAGTGAGACTTTTCAGCACTTTCACAGGTTATCCACGAGGGGTCACCAGAGCATCATCCGGCTGTAGCAGTTCCTCACCTGGGCTCCTGTCCAGGTGATCCTTTTTCGGGCTGATTGGGCTGCGCTGCTTATAAGGAGCAGGGATCCAGCTACTCGTCGCCTGAGTGCTTGTTACTCCTGGTTTAACTTCACTCGTGCTCATACTCACTCCGTCAAGATTCCCTGGACTCACACCACTCTGGTTCCTGCTCACTGTGCTCAGCTCGGTCTGCCCGCTCCAGCCATTCATTACCTGCCGTGTATCCCCTGGACAACAGACATCTGGACACCACTGGACGCCTCCCTGGCGTCATCAATCTGCCAACAATCAGTAAGCTCAACTTCAACTTACCTCTGCACATCTTTCATCAACTTACCTTCTCCGTATCACCTTCAGAGGTCTCCGGTCCCCCGCGTTTGATGTCACAGTTTCCTGGATTTCCCTTCCGTTCCCTACCGGGACCATTGCTTCCTGCTTATAGACACATCCACAACATTCAATAAATTTTGTTATTATTGTACTCCTGAGAGTCCTCTGTTTATGTGGGTCAGATACCTGAAAAAAATTGCAGTAACACTTTTGATGTTTTTTCTACTCAAGTTTAAAAATAATAACTCACCATATGGTTGATGGAATTAATGTGTCTGTATTTTCTAGTAATTCAGCAATTAACTATTGAACCACCACTCATAACCTGCTTATAGAGAGTTGAACTTCCACATGATCATAATATTTGATGGTCCTGAAGCCGAAATACAGAAGAGAATTCAGTCGCCTGCGTCAAGGAAAGGGAGCTGGTCCTGACGGCCTCAGCCCCCGGGTGCTGAGAGGATGTGCCACCCAGCTGTGTGGGATCTTCCATCACATCTTCACCTTGAGCCTGAGCCAGAGGGTCGTTCCCGACCGGTGGAAAACTTCATGTCTGGTTCCTGTGCCCAAGAAGAAGACACCTACCA
>JAVLVB010000535.1:721024-736493 GCA_032876305.1 Orestias chungarensis
GGTCAGAGCAGACTGTACTTCCTCAGGAGGCTCAGATCTTTCAACGTCTGCAGGACCATGCTGCAGATGTTCTACCACTCTGTGGTCGCCAGCGCCATCTTCTACGCTGTCGCGTGCTGGGGCAGCCGGCTGAGGACGGCTGACACCAACAGACTCAACAAGCTCATCAGGAGAGCTGGCTCTGTCCTGGGACTGGAACCGGAGTCTGTGGTGGAGGTGTCAGAGAGGAGGATTCTGAGGAAGCTGCTCAGCATCAAGGACAACACCTCCCACCCCCTACATGCCACGCTGACGGCCTGTCAGAGCACCTTCAGCCGGAGACTGAGACCACCGAGAGTCACTACAGAACGCCACAGGAGGTCTTTCTTACCTGTGGCAATCAAACTGTACAATTCCTCTTCCATCTGCAGGAGGGATAAATAGTAGTGTGGTTATTGTTATATGTTGATTGTGTACTGTACTGTGTTGTATGTGAGATGAGTGTGTCGTGTTAATTGTTATTTGATACTCTGTAACCTTGGCAAAACAATCTCCTTCGGGATCAATAAAGTCTATCTTATCTTATCTTATCTTATCAGACCATCACCTACAATCGTCATAAGAGACTGCCACTAAAAATGTTAAAAAGTTAACCTCTTTCACTTGTCCTACCAGAGATGTTTTCACTGAACTAATAAAGATTAAGATGTTTCATTCTAGCCTAGTTTCAAACCTAGGCTTAAAACCTTCCAGTTTCATAAAGCTTATCGTTAGGAAGAGGTAGAGAAGACTGCCTTATCCGGTTGGGGGAAGAACTTTTCACGTTTCACTCTACAGTATGGAAGTAAATCGTTACCATAATCCAAATGAAAAAGCCTTTTCAGAAATACTTTTTCATTTTAAGAATGTGGCTGCATTATTTGACTCATAAATAAAATTAGTAATCAATAATCCTGTTTGTATTTTACTTTTCTTCTTTAAGAATGCTCATCCTTTCACTTAATTCAATTGAAAATGAAAAGACTTTTGAGATTTATTTATTTTTAAAATGCCCCAGCAAACAGTTACCAAAATTCAATTTGAAATGTAAAATTTGAAAATGAAAAAGCATTTTCAGAAATGCTTTTTCATTTTAAGAATGTGGCTGCATTATTTGACTCATAAATAAAAATCGTAATCAATCATCCTATTTGCATTTGCATTTTCTTCTGCAAGACCGGTCATTATACGCCATAATCAAAAAGAAAACGGACAATGCTTTTTCGTTTTCGTGGTCTGCCCGCAAAGTGCTGACCATAACTCGAAAACGAAAAAGCATTCTGAGTAATTACATTCCAGATTTCTCAAATTGTTTTATGACGAGACGTTTTAGCAATTTAAGATATCTCTAATTATATTTTGAATAAACAAGATACCTATATGAGATATCTCTAATTACATTCTTACTAGTCAAAATAACGTCAGATATACAATTGAGTTGTATTGAGACTTCAAATCAAGATATCTACAATGAATTACTGACTATCTGAAATACACATTTCAGGTATCTACAATTAAATTATGACTAGTCAAAAAGTAAATTCAAGATATCTCGATTTTAGTTTTGACTAGTCATAATTCTAATTAAAGATACCTCTAATATCTCTAATCTCTTCACTCAGGATAGTTATATGGTGCAGGACTGTATATGCTGCTAGTTCCAGTCACACTCTAAAAAATAAACTATACACCAATAGTTTTTTATTGTTTAAAGATGTGCAAACCATTGCAGAGACCATCTCTTTACCAAAGTTTAAGTAATGTTTCAAAGAATGGTACCCTGCACTACTCATAATCTCCTCCTATTTGCGGTTTATTTGGAATTTCTGTCGAGTTGTTACTCTATGAATGTCTTTCCATTTATAAACTGGGTTGGGTCTTGGTGGTTAGTAAGAAAGTGAGATAATGAATGCATGATCGTAAAAAGTCGAGCGCAGCAACCAATCACCTTTGGCCTGTCTCAGGATCCACAACTTCCAGCTATGAAAAGAAAAACCCAACAGAATACAATGAGGTAATTTGACTATAATAATGTCAGTTTTATTCATCATCAGCACAGCAGGAAATAAACCCTGCAATTCCTGAGTTGTTTTTCTATTTCTCATTACTCTCACTGATAATTCTAATAAGAATGTAAAGTACAATTGACACTTATCTTCTCATAACAGTGTTCACAATATTTATTTATTTTATTTAATACTTGCTGTAATAAAACAGCTTACTTTTCTGTGCATGAAGCTTTTGTTTCATGATTGCTTCATTATTCTACAGGAGGATTTAAACTCTTTCATAGTAGATAGACTCAACATTTATTTATTATCTGTTATTATGTCAATATTAGCCCTTTTTGTTACCACTCAGTTGTTTTACTACTGTATATATTTAAGTTTTGACGTTGACCGAGACAAAATAGTGGTAGTAGACATAGTTTTATGTGTGCAGGTACATTCTGAGGTTTTTAAGAGTAGAATATACAAATAAATACTAAATTATATAACTTATAATAATTTTTCACTGCTCATTGCATTCGAGCTGTTTTCGAGAAGGTGCTTCGTAATCTTGGTTCTTGAAGCCTCACTTTAATTAGAGCAAAAAACATATAAGACAGTGTTCTGCAGTTTTAGATCATCAGTAGCTTGTCCTGCATATTTCAGATGATCTTTGTTCCAAGACATGCCACATTATGGCTTATGTTAACATTTTATTGATTTTATTTTCAACATAAGGTTAATCCCGAGACTGATCCAATTCAATTGAGAAGTACAATAATTCAGCCAAGGAGTTTATTTCTGAAAGACATTTAGACAAAGGTGTGGAGAGGATCTCTGACCTCTGGGGCAACAGGAAATGCTGCGAAAGTGGAGGAAGCTGAACAGAACAAAGGACCAACATCCAGCCATCCAGCAGTCATTAACCAACCAGCAGAGAATGCAACACCCCAGACAGTTCATGCAGTGTATGAAAACAATGTCATGAAAAGAGTCATTTTTTCTCATCTGTTATTTTCTTAGGACCATTTTGTTTTTACTTGTGTGTTTTACCCACTGTGAGAGTCCAGTGGAGTTAGTTAGTTTAACTCTTCCCCTCTCTAGTGTTTATTAACAGCTACTGCAAGAACTGAAAAAAGCCTGAGTTTAAAGCAGCACTAAAGAAGTTTTAGTTTTGGTAGTGTTTTGCCTGAAAGAAGACTACTTTTCCCATGAGCACCAGCACATGGCGTCATAACATCCTGATCTCCCCATCTCCTCCAGTTGGATGGAAATACATTTCGGTTTCCAGTGTCTGTGTGAAGGATGAATAGAGATGAGGAAATGAAACAAGTTGTGGTGAAACAATGTCATATAATGAACGGGGGAAGTGACATATGCTGTAAAGCAGTCAGCGCATTTGTAGTTATTTTGTGTGGCAGGCAGGATATTCCATTCTTTTTACACCTTGTATGTCTCAGATTAAGGTTTAATTTGTATTTTAAAGCTCTGTTCTGTGATCTGCAGCTCCGGTAATCTGGTTTCCTGAAACTTTGTTCTGACCTTCTGTTTCTTGTTGGATGTTATTATAAATATGTACTCCGAGGGTTTCTAATTGGATAAGATATTATTTTCCTGTAAAGTGCATGGAGACGACGATGTGTTGTTAAAGGCCGCTGTAGTGATGAACTGAATCTTGAATCTTGAAGTAATTTTTCATCTGTGAGGTTAAATCTGTGAGGTGGACATCTTTTGAAATCAGAAAAATTGTATTTGCCCCAAATATGATGAATAACAACTTCTGACGAGTTTTAAAGTGTTTCTTGTGTCAAATCAGGGCCGGACTGGGAGATTTTTCAGGCCAGGAGTCGGTCATGTAACCAGGCCACCCTGTGCTTGCCACGCATGCATGTTCCCATACATACATGTTCACACCCACATCTAAATGCTTGGGCACAAGCAAGACGCATTTGTGCAGGTGCACACACACTTATAGCAAATTCCAAATAAAAGGCCAACTATTAGACCTACTGTAACTTCTGAGGTTGTAATATACAGTAACATTACTGCTTAATGCAATAGTACTAAGATAATAAAGTTTTTACACAATAATAAGTGTCTAAGTTAGAGCTTTACATAGTCAAATAATGTAAAAAATCAACTGCCTCAGTGGCACATCATCATACTGGGAATACTAATGAACCCCAACCTATAGTAAATCCAAGGTTGGAATGTACAAATGTTCATGTTTGATCTGGGATACAAAACAGCAAATCAGCAGCAGACAGAAATATTTAACAACATAATCACTTAATAGAATAACGCCAAATTGTAAAGAAAGCTATAATTACGCTTGAGAGCCATTTATGTCTATGCTAGCTTCTGGTAGTGTTGTTGCTCTACTGTAGAAATGGTTTTGTAACTTCTCCCAAATGCTCTACTTCTCCTGAAGTACCAGCAGGACTGGTGTAATCACCACCTTTGAATAGCAAACATATGTTAATAGTTTTTCCATAACCTGTATTTCATACAGTAAGATTATGTAGCCTGTCTCACTGATTTGGCCTTGTACTCATATACATGTAAATGATAAGATTATATCCGATTAGCTGGACAAATAATTAATTTAAAAAGTAAATAATAATAATAATAAAGTGGCTTGTTAATCTATGATTTTAACTTCCCAGTCCTTATCTTAATTTCAAGGCTAAACTTGTAGGCTCCATATTTACACTGTAGCCTCAAGTTCCTTTAGAGGTCTCTGTTTAAACTTTAAACAAAACATGTTGATATATATATATATATATGCATTTTGCAGGCGCTTCGGGAATACTCCCAGTTCTCCCTGTGGCCAGTCCGGGCCTGTGTCAAGTCATAACACTGAAATGGGAATATAAAAATTGTGAGAAAAGGGTTTGATTTGTGTGTAAATAATCTTCCCACAAAATGTTTACATTAAATATACAGATCTTCAGGTTTAAATTTTAAATGGAGCCTTTTTCCCTGAATTTAGAATGCTCTCCTTGTACATGTCTTGCTTCTGTCTGGGGACTCTGACCTTATTTTAAATGGTTCTTAGTTATGTTATTTCTTTTCTTTTCTTTTTCAATATGAAAATACGATACTATAACCAAAAGAAAGTAGTGCCTTGAACATGAACATCAATTTGTGAAGGGCTAGAGATTAGATTTCTCTGAGATGCTCAGGAAAATAAAGATGGAACAGATACTTCAAAATATGTTATAGCATTGTTTGTCAGATTTGGAGTCCTCAATTAAAATAAACCTAAAGTCACCCTTTAAAATCACAAATAAAAGGAATGCTTCAGGTGCTCATAAAACAAAGCAATGGTTAAAACCTTTATACTTCCACATACATCCAGCTTGAAATATAGTTCCGTGTTCATAAAGGAGTAAAGATTGTGAAATTGGTATTTGGAATCCTAAAATAGAAATTGCACTGCCACGAATTTTATGGTTGGTTAATGATCTATACATGTGTTCATCTAGACGTTCAGCTTGTGCAATACATTATCTGTCTTATCCTCAAAACCTGTCCCCAGACATCCAATACATGCTTTCTTATCTTCCCTTTCTTTAAAATTAATGGCGGTTGGCATGAATGAGGTGTGGATAGGGTCGCCAAATTTTAAGACAAATATGACACTTTGACTAAAAGGTCTAGCTATGGATCAGTTTCCTTTGTGACCCAAATACTAGGACAAGTGTCAGGAAATTGAGTTGTGCTGGTTCGGTGCTCTGTTAAGGTCTCCGATTATCCACCAGAGGGCAGCAGCAGGTCGTTTGAACATACTGGTTGCTGTGGTTCCACCTGTAATTACTCACAGCTGTAATTGTTGTTTGCAGACTGGTTGTTTGGGTCTTACAGTAACAGTAAGCACTACCTCTGAGTTTCTCTGAGTCTTTTGTTTCCTGTGCCTACAGAATAATCTTTGTGTATGCTCAACCTATGATCCCTTTGTGTTTTGAGTCCTTCCATTCTGCAAGCTGCCATATTGGATTTCTCCACCCCAAATCCTCCACCCCAAATCTCAGCCTGACTAAACCCTTCCTGGCGGACTGCTCACTTCTTTCCTGTAAGTTTCCCCTTGTTGTACCAGGCACTCACCAGCTCAGACCAGTAGTATTTTCTATGGATCTCGGTACAAAGCTCAGCAGTCTCTCCTTCCAGAGCTCCAGGTATCCTATGTTGCTGCCCCCTCCTTCCGAATCAGCTCCTCTCCTCATATTTCATTACATGTACCGAGACCATTGTTTAATAAATCATCTTTTACTGATGGTTTCTCCTGATTTGCTTCCTCCATGTGAGCAATCGATTAAAACCGTGTCAAAAAGAACAATAAATGTGTTCCACCATGAACCTATTTAACCTTGGAAGACAAAACCCAATTTGGATATGCTTTTTTCTCTCTTTCTATTTTGTCCTCCTTTTCATTGAATGGTATAAAGCCTCCAGTCATTTACAATTATGCATTTAGCAGACACAATAAACATTTGCCGTTTTCTGGGAGTTTGTTCAAAATTATAGGAGCATTAAAACTGAACGCTGCTTCTCCATGTGTCGGTTTGGGTCTGGTATGTTGGAACAGCTGGTCTTTGAATTAAGTGTATTTTCCAAAAATAATAGCTCCTCTTTCTTAATTCTAAGATATTTTACTAAATTCAACAACCTTCTTTTAGGTACTGTAACACAATCTAATATTGTCTTCTCTGTACATTGATTTTGTTACATCTTCTCAGTGTACAGTTTTAAACTTTAACAAAACTTGTAAGCAAATTTATTTTCACAATTCTGAAATGTACAGGGATCCATACTAGTTTGACTCCTGTAACATTGCATTTTAACCTTGAAATAATACAATATAAATTATTGTCTTGAAACTGATTGTATATTCTGAACACTAATCATTACGCGACTTAGATCTGAACAACTTACAACCTTCTATTATCTCCCTCGACTCATTCTAAAGCCATCAACTGTGCCGTTATGTGCCGTTTATCTGTTACTGATTCTTCAAAATAATTCAACCTGGAATTATAAAATATATACCCAACCTATCATTTATTATTTTAGAAGCAACTGTATATAATCTGAATATTGCCTTCCTATGCATCTTCTGACCTTATTACATTGTAATTATTTCCCTTGTTAAATGTAAATCAACTGCAATCCATCCAGAAATCCAATATGAGTAGCAAATTTTTATCTTTTGTTGTTAGTTTTTTTGTGCCTATTAATACCAAAACATTTGTATAATCAACTGCTGACAACTAAAACTAGACCAATACCTGTGTCCTCTGGTACTTTTTAGGTATGCTTTCAGATCCAGACCGTTATCTGTAGTGGTTTCGTTTTTTGTGTTTTTAGCATTTTAGTGGATATTTACATTTCATATTTGAGTTAAATTAAGCAGGAACTTTGACATTCTTGTCCTACGTTGCGTTAAGGATATTTAATATACTTAATTGGTGTTTGTGCGTGACTTTGCTGTTTGTTCTCTCCTTTCTCAAAGGTTATTTCACATTTTGCAAGATAAAGTTCCTTGCAAAAACCCTTTGAATTCTACGCACTGGTAGATGTTTGAACTGTTTTCTTTTGCAGAGTGCCAAACACTGAGCCAAGTAAAAAGTAAAAAAAAAAAAACATTTAACATTCATTAACAACAATTCAGCTATTTGAAATTTGCAGATTGTTTTTCCTTTTTCTTCTTTTATTTTTTTATTATGTTTTGTTTTTTTTCATTTTTGTCTTTTCTGCAATTGATTTCGGATATTTCAGCCACAATTCAGCATACTGCATGCACACAGTTTTTTTTTTTTTGGAATGTCTATATAAATAAAATGCATATTTAAACTGAAAATTTTGCAGACTTTTGGTAACTTTATTCCAGCAGAAAAATCGCCACCAGAACTCCCTGCTGATGGACGCTACATTTGATTCTTCTCTTTTGATCTGTGATGGACTCAGACTGAAAAGGGAAACTGGAAATTCCCAAAAAAGGTCTGGCTAAACAAAGCTGTGGATTTTGACTTGTGATACAAGCAGATTGAGTCCTTGCAAATACAACAAACCTTTAAACTGTTTGTTATCCTTTAAAAAAAACAATTCTTACACAACAGCTGGAAAGCCCACCAACTTGAAACGTGATAAGATCGCTTAAATTTAAGCAGGCTACAAGATACGTTGCTGTGTGTCTGTCTTCTCTGAGACTCATCATGAACCTGTGGCTCAGCTGTCTGCTATTTGCGTCGCTGCTTCTGAGCAGCTCAGCACTCACAACCGAAGAATGCCAGCCGCTAGTATCACCAATGTCTCTGGCCGACCCGTCTGTGGTAAATATCCGTCTTCTATTCATCTTTGTCTTTCTGAATATGAATAACAGTTAATTCTCCTTTTGAACAGGGCTTTATTAGTTTAGCTCCTACTATAAAACTGCACCCTTTAATTTGTGGCAGTAAGTTTTTTTCCATTTTCATATCAAGGTCTTATCATTTTCTTTCTTAAAGTGACATTCAGTTGTGGAATCAATTTTGCGATTCCTCCTACAGGGCTTGAAAACCAGCCGCTGACTTGCTCAAAATCACAACCTCCACTGTTAAAAAGTTTGTCTTTTTGTGGCGTAAAAAAAACAACCTTTTTTTACACTTAAATGTTAGATAGCCTGTAAAAGTCACCTCAAAACTAAAATCAGTTTATCCATTCTCTCATGCAAAATCACATTTGGACATCCACAACCTTGTGCTCAGTACTTCACAGTGATTTTCCATCAGATCTATTTCTGGACGTTGGCTTGGTCATTTCTAGGTTTTTTAGTAGTAGGTCGTTCTGCTTTGGATTTTGGACAGTTCTTTGGACTCATAGTGATGCAAAAAAAAAAAAAGAAATTAATCTTTATCTACATCTTTAAGGAAATCTCAATAGTATCTTGAGCTTTTCCATCAGCAGCCTTCCTGACCAGTCCTAAATAAATAAATCAATACTTTTTGTATTCACAGTTTTGAAATTCCTTCCATAAATAAGGGCAGCTAAAACAGGCCTTTGAAACAATGGAAATTACACAACAATGTGTATCTCTTTTTGCTTATGGGAACTTTTGAAAATGTTTTTGTTTTGTTTTTTACAGTGGAGGAAAAGTGTAAAACTATTTAAAATGTAATATCTGTTTTTTATCTGTATGTGATGCAATTCTCAGCAGAATTTTGAGAAAAACATCTTTTGTCAAAATCACTCAAAGCAATGAAACGTCTGGCAAATAACCAACTTCCTGTTTGTGTCCAGTTCTATGGGAAAGTGAATTTCCTTGCAGGCTACACAGATCATGAATTTTATAAATCCATCCTGAAGATAACCGACAGCTCCTGGTCGAACATTACGGGGTCGCCAGACGACAACACTCAGCTTTTCTTTCATCAAGGAAACAAAATGTAAGTTCACTGTAAAATTACAAACATGTTAAATAAAAAACAAGCAAAACACAAAGACAGAAATAATGTGATAAATCACCAAACTACCAAAGGATGGACAAAAAATATTCTGTTTTGTGATTAAGATTTGTTAGTAATAATGTATCAGTTTTCTATATTCCCTGTATTCACTGACTGTAAGTTGAGGGCTAGATATGTTGACTTAGAAGAAAGAATAGGCTATTGATACAAGTCTTATTAATAACAAGTTCAAATCTGATAAATCTAATCACAAAAATATGTGGGTTTTTTTTTATTCTGTGGACATGTCATGGAATCTTCCAAAGTGACCCGTTGGAGTCTCCAAATAGTTTCCCGAATCCTATCAACTACTGTTAGTCCCATGATACAACACACAGCGGCTATAATTTGATGATTGAGATGATCAATTACCAATTAATTTAATGTAATTTAAGAGTATCGACCAAACCCAACTGAATTAAATGTGTGTCAATGAAAAAAAGAGTAGTTGGCTATCTTTGTGGATAAGTAATGTTAAAAATGATCATGCTCTCAAATGCTCAATGCTTCGGTCCCCTACAGTCATGCAAGGTTGACCAACGATAAATAAGGGACTTGGTCGTCACTTTTAGCTGTTCAGACTTGTTTACGCTTGTTCTATACAATAAAGTCTAAATCTCACTAGTCATAAGATTCTACATAGTAGTGCTTTTTTCAGAAGAACACAAAAGCTTTTCAGTTGAATGATACTAAAATAACAAATAATAAAGTTTTAAACTTTCTTTCCACAACGTTTTTACCCAGAAATGGAACCTGCATGAAACAAACCATGAGAGGGAATATAGAGAGCAACACCATAAAATCCTCGTGTAAGTTTTAAAGAGACAAAAATCCTGGTGGGCAATTTCAGTTCAAAACCAAACTCTTCTACCTTGCATGGAATATTACATGTGCTTTATGTATCTTATTTCTTTTCTTTTTTTACATCAGTATCTGGTGATTTTTCTTGCTGAATCATTCAGTAGTTTGATTGGATTCATTCTGATCATTTAAATCTTTACCTGTCATTTTTATTGATTGTGTTTTACAGCCTTCTGTGTTTATCCCCAGATTTCAACATGACCCTTGAGGAGCACGTGCTCCCAAGCTTTGAAGGCAGCTGGGCCATCCTTATAAACAGCACAACAAAAAGCGCACAGAGTCTCCTTCATCTCTTTAAAATCAGTCACTCACACATTCCAGATGAAATCAGTGCTCGCTCTCTGTACCTTCTTGGTTAGAAAAACAGTCAGTCTCAAAATATCTTGGTGCGCTTACATACCATATTTTCACTAATCGTTACTTGCTTTGCAGGCAGAGAACAGACCCTGAGTGAGGCAAACCTGGAGCATTTTAAGAAGCAGGCAAGCTGCCTCGGCTTCTCTGGAGAACTAGACTTCCATTACAATCCTGAGAAAAGTACATAGCTTTCAGGTTTTTTTCATACTCTAACAGATGTAATGGCTTGGATTTTAAGACACAACTCACGATGCTTTTCTGTCCCCCCCCTCTGTAGGTTTTTGCAAAGACGATGAGGGAATTGAGTTGCCGAATTCTCTGTAGAAGAGGCATTCACGCAGATGCCATGCGCCTACGGCTAAGTTAAAGAGAAACATCACAGAAAATAAAAATTATTAATGAACATTTAATCTTTGTGTTCATGTGACAATTCCTAACCCTATAAAATAAAAACATTTTTTTCTCTTACCCTGCCTGATGCTGATTTTCTGTGGGTTATCAAATGGGACATTTCATATTATTTTGGATCAAATTTTTTGTTTTACTGAAACGTCAAATACAAAAATCACAGTAGATATTTACATGTACTGTTTAAAAAGACGTGATCTTTGGTGCATGAAATTTAACCATATTTAAAGCTAAAATAGTAACGTCTTTCCCATTATGACCATAAATTTTCAATAATATTTGTATTAATACCGTGTGATGGTCATATTTACCTTTTCCTTTGGCTATTTGTGCATTTTGAAGACCTGTATCCATACTGCAACGTTCTGTTGCTCGTGCCAGCCAATATAATTGGTTTTCCGTTCAGGGACGTTCAAGCTGCAATCTTTTCATGGTGCCATCAAAGCCCAAGCCCAGGGAATAAGTCTTTGAGTTAGAGTTATGTTATCTCTGAATAATACTTAGGTTTTTCTACGTTGCACTTAGTACACATATTCCTCAGCTATGAGTCCATAAATCCCTTGTTTGAGTAATAAATAATGCAGACTTCAAACTATGTTTGAAATATAAAATAAACTGTTGCAGACTTTTTAAAAGAATGAACTCCCTAACAGCAGAAAAATCCCAACCTGATCTACCAGTGTATAAACATTAGATTATCAGCAGCTTCTCTTGACCTTGTTTTGTTTGCAAACCCAGTGGTACCGGAAATTCCATAGTGGAAATTCTCCAGAAATGTTTTGGCTAAGCAGAGTTCTTTTGGATTTTGACTTCTGATCCAGAAACCAATCCCTGTGCTTAAGCGACTTCATTAAGACTGGAGTGCTTCACAGGCAATTTGGTTTGTGAGCATGTGGCATCAAAAGTCAGACAAACAAAGAAAAGCAAATGATTGACACGCAAACCCAGCAATGTCATTGCAAAATGTCCGACTTTGAGCCAGAGACCCTCTGTCTTTTTGTTTGTTTGGGTGTTTCATGTGTGTTTTGAAAAGAAACAAACTGCACACAAAAACAAAAAAAACTGTTCTTACACAACAGCTGGAAAGTTCACAGACTTCTCAGTTGATCAGATTGTGTAAAACTGAAGCTCACAGTTCCTTTACATCCGTCTTCTCCATAAGACTACAAATAAATACCAATCAGGAATCTTTGGCTCAGCACTTTGCTGTTTCCTTTGCTTCTTCTGAGCTGCTCAACACTCTCAAATGAAGAATGCCAGCCGTTAATTTCACCCATCTCTCTGGCCGACCCGTCCATGGTAAAGATCTTTACTCCCTATGTCCGAGCATTACTTATTACTCCCTTTCAACCGGGATTTACTCATTTTTACTTACTACAAAATAATATTCGCCTTTATTTCATTTTTGTATTTTTTGCCATATAAAGACTGTGATTTTACTGTGACATTTTTTATGTTGGGATTCTTTTCAATCATTGTTGAAAATCAGATGTACAACGTCGTTGGTTTATGTTGTGTAAAATAGATTGTTATAAATATTTTCAAACTTTTTACAGCCTTAAATGTGAAGAAATCCTGTGAAAATCAAGCCTGAAATAAAAAATAAAAAAAGTTTGCCAAATCTGTCTTGAAAAAAAAAGAAATGAATAAACTCACATATCTTAACCACCTCCTTCTTTTGATTACTTCTCAAATGTTTTCCATTAGATTTCATTCTCTATTTGAAAAAATGTGTTCGAAAGAAGTAGAACTTGAAAACACAGTAAGTATACAAGACACAGAATTGCTTTAAAAGCTTTACAGTTTCTTCTTATTTAAGAGCACGCACATACATACTAAAAAAAAGGCAAACAAAATCAAATACATAACAATAAACAAACCAAAAAATATGCTTTAGTTTTTTGTTTTTTTTAAACAATCTACAAGAATTATGTTTTTTTATGGCTAAATCTTTTTTTTAAGATGTAAATTTAGATTAAATAATGTAGAGAGCTTGCCTTTCACACTGGCAGTCCTTGACAACTAAATATTATTATATGGAATAATAAGACAAACATTATTAAAATAAGAGTTTAGTATTACCTTGGAACATGTAAGGTAGACGACGCTGTGCTCGACGCTCCCCCTCAAGAGTAACTAGCCTCCCTAAGTCATTTTTAAAATACTTATATTTACTCCTGTTGTGCCTTCATATGTTTGAACATATGAGATGTACTCACTTCTGGATTCTATCCTAGCCAAAGTGCCATCTTTTCTTTTTACTGTAGCATACTTTGGGGTTCTTCTACCACAATATTAACTTGGATTTGTTCTGAACCAAAATAAAGACTGCTTACATGACGTAATAACGCGAATACATCTCACTTACTGGAACCAATAAGCAGAAATATTAAGAAAGCAGCTTAATAATTCAAATGAGCTAAACTACATACAAGAACCAGTTCGTTTTTTTCCATCACTACTCCTGATTGGTACCTTTAGACAAAGAACAAGTCAGTAGTTGTGGGCAAAAAAAGTATTTGAAGGAACGGAAATTATGCAACAATGTGACCAGAGGGTTGCATCTCCTTGAACAAATAGGAGATCGGATGCATAATGTTTAATAAATGTTTTTCTTTTTACATTTTACAGTGGAGGAAAAATGTAAAGCTATTTTGATGTAATATCTATTTTTGCTTTTTGCGACATTTGTAAAATCCACTCATGAATTAATCAAAAGCTCCTCATACAGAAAAACATGTTTTTCTTATCATTTTTCAGTAAATCTTTACTTAATGTTCTGAAAAAATTAAATATATAACATACATTGTTAATTGTATATCAATTAAAGTTCCCTTGGCGACCAACTAATCCATACATTGTACCATTTTCAAATAATAAAAACCCAATACTTAATAAAAAGTCAGTTATCTCCTTATTGCTCCAACATTTTCTATCAAGGCATGCTTAATTGAACGTCTGGCGAATAACCTACTTCCTGTTTGTATCCAGCTCTATGGAAAATTGAATTTACTCGCCGGCTACACGTATCCTGACTATCACAAAACCGTGCTGAAGACAGCTCGTGGGTGAACACCACAGCGTCGCCGTCCGGAAACACTGAAGTCGTCCTTTATCAGGAGACCAAAATGTAAAGAATTTTTCTAAACTGACCAGAATTTCTCTCTTTTTCCATATTTTTCATATATTTTTCATATTTAATAATGATCTCCTGAGTTTGATTCATTTGATTAAAAACCTTTGCTGTCAGTTTTTTTTTTTTTATGAATGTTGTCACATTTTTCTCTGTGTTTCAGATTTAAACATGGTCGCAGAGCACAACCTGCTCCCAAGCTGTGACGGCCGTTTGGTCTTCGTGATAAACACCACTGAACAAAACGCCAAAGATTTCCATCAGCTACTGAAACTCAACCACCAAACTGTGCTTGATGAAATCAATGCTCGCTCTTTGTACATTTTTGGTTCGACGAAATTATTCAAAAACAAAAAATATCTTGGTCTACCTATAAAACATTATTCAATTTTCTTTCTTTGGTTTCCAGTGAGAGGAAAGACCCGGAGTGAGGCAGATCTGGAGGATTTTAAGAAGCGGGCAAGTTGCTTCTCCCTGGGCTTGTCGGGAGAGCTCGACTTCCTCTACAATCCTGAGAAAAGTGTGTAGCTCTGAGTTCTGCTCTTACACCTAAATAAAGATGAACTGCTTAACTTGGGTCTTAAGACACAACCTACATTGCTCTTGCTTCAGTCTGCAGGTTTTTGCAAAGACGATGAGGGCTACCTGTTGCCCAGCTCTCTTTAGATGAGACTTCAACGGGGATGCCATCCATGTGTAGTCGATTGGTTCATGAATGGAATATGTTTTCCTAATGCAACATGTAGTTTCAAAAGGAAATAAAACTGATTTTTTTTTTTATATTGCACTTTTCGTGCTTGTGACCATGTTAGCGTCTCAGTTCCCCTCCTTATAAATGATTAGAAACAGTTTAGGTCTATTCTTTGAAATGCCTATGCCTCATTTCCACATTAATGTCATGATATTTAAGCTTCGGACCCACATGAAATGAGAACGCTCAGGAGATATTTACAATGATTTTATTGAGATTGAGGTGGAGAAGGGAATCCGGCGGTGAGCAGCAACGAGCAAACAGCAACGAGCGGCGAGGAACGGGAAACAGCAACGAGAGGCTAGGAACGGGAAACAGCAACGAGAGGCAGGAACGGGAAACAGCAACGAGAGGCGAGGAACGGGAAACAGCAACGGGAGGCGAGGAACGGGAAACCGCAACGAGAGGCAAGGAACGGGAAACAGCAACGAGAGGCAGGAACGGGAAACAGCAACGAGAGGCGAGGAAC
>JAVLVB010000535.1:736593-749444 GCA_032876305.1 Orestias chungarensis
GAGGCGAGGAACGGGAAACAGCAACGGGAGGCGAGGAACGGGAAACCGCAACGAGAGGCAAGGAACGGGAAACAGCAACGGGAGGCAAGGAACGGGAAACAGCAACGGGAGGCGAGGAACGGGAAACAGCAACGAGAGGCGAGGAACGGGAAACAGCAACGGGGCGAGGAACGGGAAACAGCAACGGGAGGCAAGGAACGGGAAGCAGCAATGGGAGGCGAGGAACGGGAAACAGCAACGAGAGGTAGCTGAGAACGTCTACGACGTGGGGGACCGGTGTTCCGTCGAGTCGCGTTCCCCCGTCAGATACTGTTTCCCCTGTGTCTTTTTGCCGCGCCGCTACGCTTCTCCGCACACGCGGCAAAAATCGTTTACACCTTATGTTCTTTAAAGTTATCTAAAGCAAATTGTTCCAGATGGTTTATTTATTATTTATGTCATTAGACATGCATTACATTTATGTTAAATTATTTTTTAAGTAGGTACTATTTGTAAAGTTTTAACGATTGTTATGTAAATGTGTTCGTCTATGTTGTTATGTTTAAACAGTTAATACTTATTTGTTGGACCAATTGAAAGAATGTTTGAAAATGTAACTTTTTTGCAAAAAGGTGGAATCATTCATTTCTAATATACAACAAACAAAAAACATAAGATAATGAGATTTTTGCCGCGTGTGCGGAGAGAAGCGAAGCGGCGTGACAAAAAGACACAGGGGAAACAGTATCTGACAGGGAAACGAGACTCGACAGAACACCGGAAGCCTCTGAAGGTGAGGACAGGTAAGGTGAGGAAACAGCAATCGGTTGAGGAGAAATGAAGGGAACGATCTTACTTGGAGAGAGTGAACTGTTGTCGCCAGGGAGGAGTGAGTGGTGAGTTTCTTTCAGCAGAGTCGGTGAGGCTGTAGTCCAGAGGGGTAGTGCAGCTGATGGAGTATGCTGGAGCGGGCAGACCAAGCTGAGCCAAGAGGAGTGGGAACCAGATGACGAGGGTAACCAGAGAGGATCTTGAGGATGATGTGAGTTCTGGAGTGAAGGAAACCTGAGGTAAACACAACTGTGGTTAGAGGCATGGGAAAAAACAAAGTAGCAAATCAAAATCCAACGAGAACGAGAAACAACTAGAGACAAAACTGGAAGCATTCAAAAAGGCTAGAGACACTAGAATTGGCACTGAGACTAGGTTTTACCGGGAGTAAACAAACAATCAGGCGACAAGTAGCTGATCCACCACTCCTCTTATACTGGTCCAGCTCATCAGCGCCAACCAGGTGCACCTGGGGTGTAAGGAGCTCCAGCAGTGGAGGAGCACTGGTGACCCCCCGAGAAGTGGCTGAAAGAAAACTCATGCTGACAATTAATTGGAAATTTCTACTAATATCCAACATTTAAAAGCTATTTTTTATTGAAAGAGGGTGTGTGTTATGCACTTTTGTTTTTAAAACACTCCTTTTTGTCTAGTTTACAAATTACTAAAGCTTATTAGTGTTGTTTATTGGTGGTATTACATTCTGATTGGTGTTTACTCATCCGGAGAGCTGACGGCACCAGTGTCTTCATATCCCTTGTGCTTTTAACATCATTTTGAACTTAAATATTTTATTGGGAATTTATGTGATAACCAACAGTAACGCACGCATGTAGAAAAATAGCAAAGCTACCCCATTATTTTTTTAAATATTTCCACAAAGATTTATCTGAAAAGTGTGGTGTGTCTCTGCGTTAAAGTAAACGTTACCAAATAAAGTTTATACACTTGTTTATGTCAGTATATATCATGTTCTTCTTTGAAAGCCTAGGAGGTTTTGAAGAACATTGGTCAAAGAACATTATTAGGAAATGCCTTCCATCCCCAAAAACATTGTTGGTCTAAGGTTTAGATTGGCCTTAACCAATAGTTGGACTATAGACTGTTCATTTTATTCAGATGAGACTTTTTCTGTGGCCTGGTAGTTCTTCATTTGACTCTTAGGCAGATGTAGGAGTAAAAATGTTCAAACCTGGCCTGAACCACTCTCTCCAGCCTTCTGTTTTTCTGTTCCTTTATAACGTCTAATCGGATTAGACTGATCTTTGTGTGATTACGGAGCGTCCTTGGTTTAAGAAAATCCATAGCATGGACAGGAACAAACAGGTTGAAGGGTGACTAACATGAGCCAATCACTGATCACACATTGAACTGCCCCCATATTGCCCGCCCAGCAGGGGGCTCAGAAGCTTTATAAATCCACAGTTCACAGCCCTTGCGTGTATTTGTTAGGAGTCAGATCAAGATGTATGTAATAAAGGCTGCACTGTTGCTTTTGGCAGTAATTGGCTCCAATGCAGCGCCGTCTGCAGAAGAGTGCCAGAGTCTGGCCAAAAGGTTGCCTAGGAAAGATCTACATGAGGTGAGTTTGGTTGTGTTCATTGTTACCAGATTGAGACAAAACTGTCCAGTAGTGTTTGTATGATGTCTGATTAAGTACTGCATCCACAAAGTCCGAGTATGAACAGCTACCTTAGATAGATATAAAGATAGATATAAAAACAGACAGACATAATGATTTAAAGCAGGCAGTAATTTAGTTCTCTTTTCATCAATTGCTTTGTGTATAACTAGTAATCCAACATTTCTTCAGGGAAAAACGTGACATTGATTCTTCTATTTCTGCAGATTTACGGTGACTGGGTTCTGGTCTGGTCTGTAGCTGACCATAAAGTTGGCATCGACTTGATCAAAAACCTAACCAGCTCCCACGTTGAGTTTAGGCTTCTGGCTGACAACAAAACAATTGAGTACATTGAGAGGAACAGCTTCTTGTAAGTTGTGACATAGGTATTGAAAAAAAAGGTAGAGAGGAGTTACCCTGTTTTTTTTTAGAGTTTCATTGTAAGTAATGTCTTGATGTTTTCTTACCTAGTTTGGTTTAACCTCATCTAGGAACACCTGCACCACCTACTTCATTAACATGATGGTCCCCCCTAGTGATGCTGAAAACCACACATTAAATTGTCATTCTATCAGTAAGTTCCATACCAAAGTAAAGACGATTCAGGAGGGATGTATTCCTCTGAAAACTTTTAGAATGAATATATTGATCACAAGATAATCAAAGACCACATGTATTCTTTAGATTAACCTCTAACAACAGTTTGTTCGTGAAAAAAAAAAGTTAGATTTTTAAAAACTGTTTCGACAGCGTGTGTCCGCAATTTTGTGTTTTTATAGTCACGAACTTAAGCCAGTATAACAGTTCAGACAAGCTGAAGAGCTCAAAAAATACCTGAAATATAAACCCAAATCCCAAAAGAGATGAAATGGAGGCTTCACGCAAGCACAGCAGAAACAAAGAATAGATAGACAAAATGGAACAAGTTCAAACTATCTCTGTCATTGATCATAACGGGCAAGGATCAGATCCCACCCTGCACCTCTGCCTGCCTTTTGATCCCAGATAGAGATTTAAGGAGGAATGGCAAAAGCAAATACGGTGGATTAGCTGTGCTTGCTTGATTTAAAATGAATTGTGTTGCTTCATAGGAGAAGAAAATATTGATAATTGTTCAAATAACTGAACTCTGTGTTACTCAATTACTTCACTAGTGTCTGAGAAAAAAAATATTTTATTATAATATATTAAGTAGAACATTGTATAAGAGAGTTTTACTATTGCTGTTACCATGATTTACTAATCTCTAATAACTAACAATCTTAGTGTATGCTATGGTTTTGATAAAGCTGTTATTTACTCAAAACGTTCACCAAAGACACTCCAGGTTAAGTTGTTATCGTTAATCTAAGATAGAAATGTAAATATATCACTTATTTTTCCTTGACATGATTAGGATGTTGCACATATTTCAAGTCATCCGCCGCGTGCCTCTGTTGAGAACATCCCACTTAGCTCAATAGCGTGTTTCATCTGTAGTCCTATGGCAGGTACTAAAAGCATGCAAACATTTCCTTCGACCCACCATAGAATTCATCAAGCATTATATAAAGTATTTTTACACAAAAAAAATGTAGACACAAAACATTTAACACATATATTTTTCTATTTTCATAGAAACACCAATGGCACAAATTTTCTACTTCTAAAAACAAATTAGCATTTTCCAACATCATGTGTTTTAGAGGGTGCAGTGCGCAGTACAACCATAATTTTGTGGCATTGCTTGAAAGCATGTGGTGTGAGCTTTACATCTGTATTTTTGTCTATTAGAGGTGCTGAAGGATGGGGTGGCTCAGGAGCAAAATGACACCGGTGATGTTGACTTCTATGAGAGCTGCTCCGACTGTCTCCTGATGACCTACAAAGCTTCAAGAATGAAATTCCTGCTTAGCTACAGTAATACAGAAACTATCTAACCTTATTCACTATAAATCTTTACTCTATCTTTTGGTTTTTTTATTGAAACTGATCGTATAGTTTTGTTGAAGTGACCCTGTTTGTTTTGTGAATCAGAGAAGGAGGGCTCACACCGCGACGTGGAGCAGCATAAATTGGCCCACGATGACCACAAGAAACTGGCTGAGTGTTTGGGATTCACTCATGAAAAAGCGTACGTCTACGACGGAGTCTCAGGTCTGTCAGTTTTTAAAACACAACGCTCCGATGCCGTCATCTTAACCTGTTTAATGCAATCGCTTAAAATTCATCTTTTATTTCCTTAAACAGATTTCTGTCACAAAAAATCTGCTCCAGAAGAAAAACCATGAGTGGAATAAAGAGCAAAGGAGACAATTTCATCATGAAAAGAAAACTGTTAGGACACAAAATAGTAATCTGTCGCTACATGCATGCTCAGTATGAGGGATTGCTGTAAAGTCAACGACAACACAAGCCATTGTTTCTGTCTGTTGATTACAGAGGAGTGAATGCTGCAAGTCAATGACTCGATGCAATCTGCTGGGGTTCCTTAGATTGGAAACTTTTTCTAATTGATTTGTTAGAATGTATCCTTGATTTTAATTGATTTTTGTGAAGTGCCTTGAGACGACACCTGTTGTAAATTGGCGCTATATAAATAAACTGATTCTTGATTCTTCTTGATTCTTGATTCTTAATCTACATGTTTGGTTTTCTTCTAAATTGACTTTTTAAATTAGCTTTGAATGTAGTTACAGCATTTCAGTGAATACATTTGCCATAACTCTGTGTTTGTTTGTTTGTTGTTTGGTTATTCTTAAAACTAATACAAAAAATTGACCAAAAAACCACCTAAAAATGTAAATCAGTAGGTAAAAAAGGTGGCTTCAGAAAGAAAATGATGAATAATCCACTGAAAAAAGGTCATATTCATTAAAAAAACTACTTAATGTGGATTTACTGCAGTTTACTTGGTTCCCTTGAATATAAACAAAATTTTTTTTTCATTTATTGGCTTCCACCCACCTAAAGATAACAAAACAAGTTTCCTACACCACTAAAAACTGTTATAGATCAAAACAAAAAGAACATTTGTCTTCTTTTTAAAATATGAAATGAAAAATGTTGTTGCAACAACATTTTTGTTGCAACATTTTCAACAAACATGCCCTCCTTGGAGATAGTTTCAGTTTTGGTAGACGGCCACGTCTTGGTACGTTTTTTAGAGCACCATGCTTTTTACATCAGATACATAAAGCAGAAATCTATCTAGCTCTATCTTAATCATGCCCAAGACTCTTGAGAAAATATTCCATATTCTGTGTATTTATATTGTACAACTGGAACATTCTTATTACAGATTTTCAGAACAAGAGCATCTACGGACATGTTTTTCATTTTTATTTTGGTAGCTTTACTGAATCAGGACCAGCAGAACCCACCAATGGATTCTGCTTCCTGGCCAAAATGCCCTATAGAAAAATGTCCAGCAAACTGTTTGTCTTTGAGTTTAAGTGCATTGTGTTTATTCAACAACACTAGGAGCCAAAGCACACTGGCAAGTCCAGCTCTGAATGACTGTAAAGAAAACAATGGTATTAATATGGTATGATCTTAAACATGTTTATGGTCAAAGCAACTCTGACCTAGCTTGATAATTCTGCAATGGGAGGAGCCTAAAAAACACTAGACATCAGGTTCTGCTCCCAGAGGTGTCACACCAAGTATTGAATGTTTGCGCTTGAGTTCCCTCTGTTTCATATTTCCGTTGTGTCTGGTGCCACCTTTTTGACTGGTAGTGGTATTGCTCCTGTCAGTCCCTAATTGAAGATCCAAGAGATCAAGGCATGCAGAAACCACAGAAAGGATTTGAATGTATCACATTATCAGTGCTGTACTTAGAACCACATCAGTGACAGTGGATCATTAATGTGCTCCCTGTAAAACATGATTTTACTCGCCCATATTGGGACTAGAGTATTTGTTATTTCATTGTAGGTTTTGCAGTGTGTCTGCAGCTTATGATATTTTTTTGAGTCCTGTTTGTTGGAAAAACATGGTGGAGATGGATCTAAAGTCAACCCAAACAATGAAAAGGTAGCGTCAACAACAATACTCTTGCAAAGACACAGAACAAGGTCTAAAAAGTTTACTGGGAGGCATTATATAAGTGAGTGGCAGTGATACAGTCAGCTGGCTTTCCTTACAAGAAAAACTATTTATTAACTGGTATTAAAAATAAAATTTTGATTTGTTTTAGATTATAAAATAAAATAGGTGAACTGGGTTGAGTTAACCAGGAAGTGGCCTCAGTGGGAACAGATGTCAAGTCAACCTGAGTAAAAAAGGAGAGACTTATATAAACGTCTGTTTCGGTGCAGGGAGTAAACCTGCCAGTGATTTATCTCTGTGTCCAGACACAAAACATGGGCGTTCTGTTTGTTTTGTGTCCAACTGTGCTTTGGTTTTTGGCTTTGCTAAGATGGCTACAGCGATCGTAGACTTAGCATGTCTAACACATGCATGCTCAGTATGAGGGGTTGCTGTAAAGTCAACGACAACACAAGCCATTGTTTTGGTCTGCTGATTCCAGAGGAGTAAATGCTGCAAGTCAATTACTCGATGCAATCTGCTGGGGTTCCTTAGATTGGAAACTTTTTCAAACTGATTTGTTATGATGTATCTTTGATTTTAATTGATTTTCTGTGAAGTGCCTTGAGACGACACCTGTTGTAAATTGGCGCTATATAAATAAACTGATTCTTGATTCTTAAGACTGATCGGTATGTGCCAAACACAATGCCAGCTCATCAGTTCATTAACATCATATTCAAATAGAAAGCCTTAAGATTTCTAAGGAGAAAACCCGTCTTTAGCTTTTTCTATCCCGGATTTTTAGAGCATGTCTCATTGCATCAAGAGCAGCAATTTCCTAAAAGGAAATAAAAAGGAAATGTTAAATGTTTATATATATACACATTTAAAGATTAATTCTTTTTCTTAAAGGTACAGTTTAGTATCTTTGTGTTTTTGGAGTATAGATAATATGGGTTATAGATTATATAGAGTATAACGTTGTATGCATGGCCTGATGACTGCATACCTGTTTTAGAAAATTTGCTCTATTTTTAAAAGCGGTTAAAGAAATGTATTATTGTTAAATTCTTGTTTATTTTAAAATAACAACAAGAAGACCCTGTAGACTTGGCTTTATCATGCAGTTATGACACCTCCTAGATGCGTAGATGACAAATATTCTCTCCAGTTTTCGACATTGTTCAGCTGGAAGAAATTAGTATGCAATGAAAAATTATTCGTAGAGTAAAGAATATTACAGAAAACTTTGAGCATCTTCCGGATCAGACGGCGTTTATAACAATAGTGTCTTCATACAGTAGGTGTTTTTGTATATCTGTAGTAACACAGACTGCTACCTTTCCACATTGAAAACAAATTTTTGAAAAAACTTTGATAATTATTTATAAATAGAAACTTGACAATAAAAGGCCAAGTTTTTCTCATTTCATTAAATAAATGGATATATAACATTATTAACAGACTACCAATGAAAAGGCTATGAGCACAGTTTCTATATGTACAGCTTTGCATGCTTTTGTCGAGTCAACACCCCTTGTTTGTTTGTTGTTTGTTACTTGTATGCTTCAATTGCTTGTTTTATAGATACTATTATTGGTTTGAAATGATAAAAGGATAATATAAGCTACGCCAACCTTTAATTTTTCTTTCTGCTGAAATTATTAAAGTATTTCTGAATAAAATTGGATTTAAAAAAAAATTCATTCAAAACATTTATAATCCTGAAATTAACAAATATACCACCTGGTTTTAAAAGTTTAGGATGTTTACTGAACTGACGTCACGCTGTGACGCGTCACATGTCCGTTGGAGCGCCGTGGTGGGCGGGACTTATCCTGGAGGAACGTAAACAGCTAGCATACCTGTTCAGCTGCTAGCATTCAGGCGCAGCCGAGAATCACAAGGTGAGACTTTTTAAACCTACTCGTCCTGTTTTTTTTAAATGTCGTACCCCCCCATATTAGCCTCTGTCTTCTCGGTACAATCACAAGATAAGTTAGCTGAGTTAGCCGAGGAAGCTAGCTGCAGGTTCGCTAACAGGGAGTTGTGTCAGAAAGCTGCTTAATAATGATGATGAGGCTTCATTAGCTGAGGCTGCTTCCTTTTGAGGCGAGGCTGCTGTCAAGCTAACCACTTCTGGAGTTAAAAAAGAACGTTTCAGTCTCTTTTAAAATGTTCATTAGCATCCTGGGAAACTTAAGCAGTTTTTTAACTGACTAGTTATTCTTGCATTGTATTAGTTTAAAAAGAAAACAAACAACAAACACTATCGAACCATGACCTGCGTCAGACACGTGTGCTTTCCTGTTTCGCCGGATTCAAGCTTCTGAGCCATAAACAGGTCAGGTAACACAAAGCAAGCTCACCTGGCTACATTTATTACAGCCACTTCTTAAATGGATCATGATCATTAAGACATCTGGAGTTTTGAAAGGCCAAATTGAGAGCTAAGTTATGTCTTTTAGTATACACTGAAACGTTTCAAATGTGGGGACCTAGACAAAGTTTATTTTAGAGATTCCAATAGAAATAGTAAGCAATCTTTTTAGTCTGAGCCCAATGTTGTGTAAGGTCTTGAAGAGAGTTTGATCTCTGGTATATCTCCAGTTAAACCAGTTGAAAATAAACATTTCATTCACGACAGCAACGCCTAACTTGTTTTTGCAAGACACCACAGAATAAAAGCTTGTGGCGATGATCTGGGGAGAGTTATATCCATTAATTAATGCTGATCCTTTAAGGTTATGATGCACAGCAGTTGCAATAATGTATTTTTTTTCACCTCTGAGAGAAGTTGATTAGCATTTCAACATCCGAAGAAAAAAAAATGGACACAGAGCTGAAACATAAGAGGGAACTAAAATGGCGAGGATCAGATCTCCAACTCCGAAATATATTTTCCTGGCTATGTAACTTTAGAGCCAGACAGCTTTAATGTGGAGCAGCAAAAGCAAACAATGGGGATTAGCAGTGCTTGCTAACATCCGATGCAGTCGTAGATAAGATGCAACTTTGAGATATTGTCTCTTGCTTTCCAGAAATTGAGCTCTTAGCATCTCATAGCTGTCTTGTGTGTCATACAGTAACAGCCTTCAGTCAGGGGCCTCTGGAGATTCATTGCAAGATTGACTGCTACCCGAGTAGCATCGCTGGATACAACGACTCTGTAAAGATGTAATTTGTTTTGGGATAAATATTTTATGCTTTAATTTAATATAGTGAAAGCCTTTTTTGTGGGATGGCTTTTAAAAATGCTCATTTGTTACAAAAGTGTGCAATTGTAAAATACAAACAGTCTCTAATAAATTCAATTATAAAATGAGCTCTAAATTTTAACTGTTAATACAGCTTTTAAACCATGAGGGCATTTTAAACCCCGTTAGGGTTTGTTATTGAACGGACTCCAAGTCAAAACAGACATATAACGGAACTAGGCAGAGCTGACCAAGACTGTCACGGCGCCCACAAAGAGATCTTTGTTGTATTTTCTCTCGTCAGGTCTGTCCGGATGTCCGCTGACTGAAGATCCAGAAAACCCTCTGTTCCTTTGTGATCCCTGATCATAAACCGAGAGGACGTCCAACACTTTTCAACTCATTAAGAGAGCCGAACCTGCGCTAAACTTCAAAACTATGTGGATGTTTTTGTTGAGATAGAAAGGCAGAGATTGCTGTTTTTTTTTTCTTCTAAAGCCTTCCGTAGAATCTGGGCTTAATAATAAACTTTCTGTAGGTTTCTGAAGCTCAGATGATCCTCACGTCGTGCAAGACCCCGTCTGTAACTCAGCCTTGATTGTGTTGATCTCATGAAGGGCTTTTAAAACCTGGCCCTAGCAAAAGGGAAGTGATAGCCTTTATCTTTGTGCAGCTGGTGCATCAAGTTTCGTCAGCATCCGACGGTTTGGCTGATCATGGCAGAATCCAGCTCGCAGCCAGCAGCCCAGTCAAACCTGCTGATTGGTCGCAGCAAAGAGGAGCCGAGCCTCAACTTGGAGAACCTTTCCAAAGAACCAAACGATGGGTCGGGTCGAGGCGCCAAAGCGCTGAACGGCGACGGTAAAGCCGACAGATCTGCTCCCGCCGGAGAGCCTGAAGAGGATGAAGACGCCACGCCCACGCCGCCCGAGTCATCGCCAAGTCTGTCTGAAAACCAGACCGTGACAATCGCCACAACAGAGGACGAGACTCTCTCAGTTCAGCTCAGGCAGACTAAGACTGGAAGAGGAGGAGAGCCAGGTAAGAGCCTCTAAGTCCAAGAACCTCCGTTTTTTGTTTTATTTTAAGCCGAGAAAATGATTATTCAGTAGTTAAGAAGTTGTTCAGTACTTATTAACAGACTTCTCTGGACTTTAAATCTTAATACTGGACAAAATGCTCCCGATAAAGGAAATGCGACTGACCTGATGACTTAGTACACCTGAAACGTTAATGATTAATAGTTTGCCAACAATTAACATTGTGCAAGATTAACGCACACAAACGTGCACAAATGTACCTTCTTGTTACAAAATATCAGGAAATAAGTAGCTGCAGTGTTTATTGATGTAACAATGATGAAATCTATATTTTTATTTTAATACGCAGCCTTCAGTATAAATGAAAGAATGTCAAACTGGTTTGCTGTATGTTGTACAGCTGAGTACCAGCTGGTTAATATTCAGGAAACTGAGACAGAAAAGGTTTTCAATGAGCTTTTGATTTTATTGGATATAAGCAGCTGCGGCCCAACAAGGAGTCCGAACAAAAGATCAACCTCAACAAAGGCAGCTAACAGCAAAAATATTTTAGATTTCTGCGCTTTTAAAGATGCAAGGGGCTGTGTTATCATTATGGATGCAAGTAGGAATTAACAGCAAAGTGTGGTCATACTTGTTTTTGCTTTTTTGGAAGTATTTATTTTAGGAAACTTTTACTGTTCTATACATGAGAAATGGGGAGTAAAATTGGATTTGGATTTAAACAAAAGTGAATGAAACTAATTCTTTTTTGAAGATTTACTAATCTACTAATAATAATCTAATCTTCACTAAAGCACTCATCTCTGGATCCTCTTGAAGTTTCTAATAATAAAATTATTATAAAAATGCCAATTTCCTAACTTGTTACTAAGATTTTTATCCAGTCTTTTTTTTTTTTTATGTACAGCTCCAGATCTGGACCTGGAGGAAAGCTCCTCAGCAATGACGACGGTAGACTCCGATGACCAGCGGGAATCCACCGACTCCGCTTCCTTCTCCATTCCCAGTCTGGAGCTTTCTGAGGGAGTCATGACTACTGGGAACTCTCTGGACATCGAGGACGGGTTGTCATCCAGCTGCTCTGCTCCGGGTGTCAAAGGCAGCTCTGCGTCTGCAGAGGCTCCCGGTCTGAAAGCAGACGAGATGCTGGAAGCACCTGGTGAGGTTATTTATCCCTCACCGTTTAATTCCCGTGCAGCCTGATGTTTGGGGACCTGTGTGAGGGTTTTTTGTGCTTCAGATTCTGAATGTAGCTTTTTGTTTTCCAGTTTCAAGCTGCTCTTTACCTGCTAGATGTAGAAAATAATTATGAAAAATTGCCTTTTTAAATATAATATATTTCACAATTCAAAGACACCATATAAAACATATTTTTCCAACATTTTTTAATCAAAAAGTTGATCCAATTGAATATATGATTACGGAAAGTATAAGCGACTTGACATTTGACTGGTTCTGTCAGTTTAAATAGACTGTTATTAGTTATTAGACATTAGTTGAGGCTGTAAGAATATCTGGCTGCAACTTTTGTTTTTTTTATCCGACCACTAGGAGGAGCTGTTGCGGCTCCATCTTCCGCCGCTACTGCAGCCCCTGCTGCTGCAGAGGCTGGGCCCTCCATGCCCGCGTACTACCTGGTGAAGTGGATCACCTGGAAGGAGAAGAAGACTCCAATCGTCACTCAGAGCGAGAACGGACCCTGCCCCCTGCTGGCCATCATGAACACGCTCTTCCTTCGCTGGAAGGTAGATCAAATAATTGGTTAAAGCAAAGTAGGTCAAACTCAAAACAAACTGTGCGTTTGTTTCCAGATCTGATTTTTAGTGTTACAATAGCATTACAACTTGTTGTCATATGATGAATACAATTTTACATTCATTGTTTTTCCTAATATTTAGGGTTAAGCGGTTGTCTTGAACGCATCTTTATGGCCTGTTTGTCTCTTTAGGCGAAGCTTCCTGCGCAGACTGAAGTGGTCACCACTGAGGAGCTGATGGCTCACCTGGGTGAGATCTTATGTAGCTCCGAGCTTTTGTAAAATATCCAGAGAAATGTTAAAGTGAGAGTTTTTATTTATGAATAGCAGTGGTTCACCAAAGTGGTTTGTGTTTTTTACAATCTGCATTGCTGCTCAGTAAATGTTGTAGCTTATAAAATATGAGT
>JAVLVB010000535.1:757780-830109 GCA_032876305.1 Orestias chungarensis
CAACAACGAAAAAAAAAAAAAAAAAAAAAAAAGACAATCAGAAATATTGGAGCATCAGTCGCCTTTCAGCACCTCCAAACATTGGCTTTATTCCAGCGAGAGGATCCTACTCTACAGAAAGAAACGATTGCTTTATTATAGTAAGGCCAAAACATTTTTGGGGGGAAAAATGCACAACCATGACATAAATATGGCGTACTTATTAAAGAAGACATGTAGTGACCTAAGAAAAAAATGTAGTTCGTAGTAGAGCAAGTGTGGACGAGTTTATGTTTGCCCCAGTTAAACTAGCAAGAATTTAAATATGGTTTATAAGATAAAAACTTTTGAGAAGGAAGTTACTTTATTAAAGTAAGAAATTAAACAATTATGTTCGGTGCCTTAGGTCTGAGGTTTAATTGACATTGTTCTTTAGCTTGCTAGCAATTTAGCATTACCAAACATAAAAGGCTAACCCTGCTAGAAAAGAAATATAGAAAATACTTATCAAACACAAGTCCTGTTTATCATGTGTACGTTAAGGTTTTAGTAAAAACATAATTAATGTTTAGATATGTAATAAATCAACTTTTGAATAACTGAAGCCGACAGTGCTAACGTTAAGCACTGTTAGCTAGCTCATGCTAATTAGCTTTAGGTTTTTCCAGTTTCATTACATTAGTCCTGATACAAAACTGTTGTCAAATATTAACTTTGAACTGTTTATGTGTGGCTTTATGATGCAGGATAACTTTTAGACAAGAGCGGACAGTTAGCTAGCTAGCTAACATGGTAACCATGCTAAAACCCTTTGGGCTACCTTCAATATATATATATTGACCATTTAATTCTTTCGTCAATGTAATGTTAGCTCAACATTTGTTCACAAATCCTGACTTCACTAATGTAAGGAAAAGATACATTAGATAATTAGGCAGACAAATAATTTACAACATCGGGAAACTTTTCTTTTTGTATTACCATGTATAAATATTTTTGTTATTTGTGTTTGGGACTCTGGAGCAAAGCCAGCATGAAGTGTAACAACAATAAAAAGCATCATGGAGCCATTTAAAATTCAAGCTTGACGTTTCTGCTTGTCAACACTGAAAAACCAATACTATAATATTTTCATGGACAGATATTAAAGAATATAAAACACAGTTTTACATGTTCAGAAAACCCTGTGTCAATGATCTCATAAAAAAAAAAATGATAATTTTAAAAGTTCCTTGTTACACTAAACTGCTGAACATATGCTCCTGATTGGTCAGCATCAGTTAGAGGAATGTGTTCTTGACCAATTTGGAAGGAGAATATTAAGAGTTAAATTCACAATACAACACATTAATGCAACTGTAACACAAGATATCCATTGACGTTGATATATCAGATGATGCAGGCAGTTAGCGGCCATTTGGCTTAAAGTAAACAGACGTAGAGAAAGCTTTTCTGTGAGTCTTTTTTTTTTTTTTTCAGTCAACACTTTTTTAGCTAACTTTAGCATCGTTCTCATGTGCGAAAACAAAAAAAAAAATTGAAATTTGATTTGGACCAACAGACAATTAATGTTTTTGCACCAGACAGTGATCACATCCACAAAGTTAGTGATGCATTTTTTAATGTTTACCTTTTAAACCCCTCTTTAATATTGATTTAGGCCTCAAAGTCAAATCAAATCCTTGTAAGAGTTGCCCTCTGTTCCTAAAGCCTTAAAACATGGGGACACAGGAGGCCACGTCCATTGATTTGATTTTAGCATTTAAGTATTATCCTTTATTGGCGTGTGAATTCTTTATTAATTATTGGCATCAAAGAATAACAACAGCAAAGAAGAATCAGGTACTGATTTTAGAAATCTTAAGCTGGTAAATCTGTCCCTTAACTGTTGCTGAATAAGCAACCCCATGCAGGTGTAATAGCTGTCTGGTGAAATAAATACAACTCTGAGGAGTCATGCTGAGACACAAAGTAAAAAAACCCAAAAACAAACAGAAACAAAAAAACATTTTCAAGTCTTTTCTTTCTTCAAACATTTTCCTCTGCTTATTCAGAGAGCAAATCGAGACGTAACAACAACAACCGCCAGCTCATGGTGTGCTTTTACCCATTCGTGTCCCTGTTCTTTAAGAACAATCTCAAACAAATCCTCGGTCGCGAGGAGATCCCAAAAAAGTTCTTGCTGGCGTTCGCCGCCCGGTGGGGTTACACTTTATTAGACGGGGGTGGGATCAGCTTTAATGGTCATCAGTCTTGGGTTTAAAAAGGTATGAATGTCCACATGAAGGAATCTGGATATTTGTGTTGCTCAACTCAGAGGTTTTGTATCTGGAAACAACTTGTTAATAGAATTAATTCGAAAGTTGTTTTGTTTCGCAAGCTACCAATATTAATGAAAGATTAGGTATGTTGTAAAGCACTCGATTCCTTTTCCATATCAAGAGATGGTTTGTTTTAGACTGAGGCCAAACAGAACAATCTTTCAGTCATAAATCTCACGGGTTTGGCTGCAGGTGAGTTTAGTGAATAATAGTTTAAATAGTCAAAACTGGAGAGTTTTTGTCATTTCTGTGTCCCTCCTAATCGTATCACAGCAACAGCTTTGACTGATCCAGAAACAAAAACCAGTAGCTTGTGAGTGCTGGTTTAGAGTCGAGTCAAGTGGTTTTAGCTTTAGCATTATTCCAGCGGTCAGGCAGCAGCACAGCTGGGCCTGTTTCCCCAGCGGCATATTTAGTGTTTGTGATCCGAAAACAATCCAGATTCTGCATTTTCCAAGATCCGAAGAAAAACCAGATCGGATCAGTCAGATTCCAGAAGAATCACAAAAATCAAATCCAGTAACTCCAGTAGGTACCGAGTTAGCTGGCGACTCCTAACTATCTCAGGAAGCGGCAGCAGCGGTCTGTCGGCGTGTCCCAGGTCACATGATGCCGTTGGTGACGTACTGGAAGGAGTCGTAGAGTTTTGTGGTGATGGAGCGCATGGATCCGTCCACCAGCTGCTCCACCAGCAGCTGGAGCTGCTCCTCCGTCAGAGACATGTGGAAACGCTCCTTCAGGCCCCGGATGGTGCTGGAACCATGGAAACAGGGCAGGTGGGAGCCTGGGGGAGAGAAAAAAACCCCCAAAAAAACCCAAAAGCACTTAGAAATAGAAGGAGGAAGGCTTTTAGATCACACCTTTATGTCCAGCCCGTGGTTGTGTTTCCAGTAAATACCGCCAACACATCGATCCCTTCTGGGACATCGTAGAAATAGGAAAGGAAATCCGCTTCATTCATTAAGTAAGACAGCAGACATGCTCACCGTCCAGAGATGAAATATGTGGGCATCATCCGCAGAACAAAAGTAAAAGCTCATCGTAAAGATTAGAGCTGAAGCTAGTAAAAATGAGTCACTATCCACGGTAAAACAAACAAACTAAAAGTGACAATCATTGAGATAGTAGCCATCGCACTAAAGCTACAATTCATGTTTCTACTAAATATACCTAATGTTTAAGATATGGATATATTTACTACAGTTTCATTATAATTTCCTACATAATTAATATGAAAGTACTTGTTATGTGGATTGCATTACTTTTGTACATTGGTACTAGTATATTTATTGTCTTCTTTATAAACTATAATAAAGTGATAAAGTTTTTATATCCATGCATTTTATGGCTTCCAATAGCTAAAAGGTATAAAATGTGTTTCAATGAGGTTCAAATAAGCACCTGTGCACTAAAAGAAGGCTATAAAAGCAGCTGCTTTAAAAAAAACGTGAGGGGATGGTGTTGCACGTTTTGATTTTTACCTTGCTGCATGATTTCGACTATCGGCAGCACCTTCTCCATGTGCTTTCTGGCTGCGATCAGGCCCTGCAGCATCAGCATCTTGTAGTAAATGAACATGTCTCCATCAAGGCCGCCCATCACCTAAGAAAAATGCAACATGTGATTATTTGTTTGTGTGGCTCGGGAGGGAGTTAAAAGTTTTTTAGAATATTGAGCCGCGTTTTTAAACTCACGTCCACAAACTCCGACGTAAGTTTGAAGGCCGATGTTTCAAAGCCGAGGTTCCGCGGAGAGCTCGAGAGAATGAAGCCGAAGTCGATGTGGATGATGTGACCTTCAGAGTCCAACAGGATGTTCCCGTTGTGTCTGCAAGACAATCCCAGAAGAGCAGATTTATATCAAACCGTAGCTGGAATGCTCAGCTGTCCAGAGTTCAAGGTAACACAGAGCCAAACACCCTTCTTATCGGAGTTCAACGCAGTAAAAAACTAACCCTGAAATTCCTTTTAAATGCAAAACGAATCATAGATAAAAACATAAATTACAGAATTATCTAATCTTTAAAAAGTTATTTCTAAACACGCTATTCTTCTTTATCTAAACTTTGTTTAGGTTCTTCTTACCTGTCCTTGACCTGCAGCAGGTAACAGATGAGGCTGTATCCAGCGCAGCTCTGGACAAAGTTCCTCTGCGCGGTGAGGAACGCCTCTGTCGTAAAGCTGCCATGTTCCTGCAGGAAGTAGTCGAGCAGCAACAGCTGACTCTGTTTTCTCACCTGACGGAAACAGAAACGGCGAGGATGGATTTAAGCATTTTATGAGAAACTTTTGACAACTTGGGACACCCTGGGGTTAAAAAAAAAACAAAGAAAAACCAGCAAAATATAAAAACATCTGTAAAACAGAGTCTGGGAATCAATCTTCCAACCTGGTGCAGAGAGACGGCGTTCAGGACGGGCTCGATCATCCCGCTGTCCGACGACATCACCAGGATCTTATAAGGCTTGATCCACAGCGGAACTCGCTCCTGCTGCCAGATGGACTAATAGCCACAAAGAGCAAAGAGATAAAAAAAAACTTTAAAATGTGACAAAAAATAAGTTTAAAACTGTGATTAGTGGTGATTTGATGGGGGGGGGGGGGGGGGGGGTATCTGGCTTAGTCCAGCGCCTTGTATTCATTCTCATCACAACAATACCACAAACTGCAATGCCTTATAATAGGATCCTACTGGGCAGACGAACATGAGCACCTGATTAAGAAATTAAATCTGTTTCTTCTCTTCCCTGTATTTAGCTCAACATATAGATTCTTCTACTTCCATCAAACTGATCATGAGTTTGTAATTTCACTTGATGCATTTATCAATAACACAGATATTTTCCTTAACCTTAACCATTCCCTGTCAATTACTAGCCTTGACAAACACTCCACCATAACTAGAACCAAACTAATAGAACTGCAAAAAAAAAAAAAAAGTATAAACCAGGAAGAAGGTTTATAGAAATTATCGCTTTGTTGGTGGAATCAGTGAAACTGGTCCTCTATGTGTAGCATTTACACACATACTTTGCTTAAAGTCCAAAAAGTCAAATTTGATACAAATTAAAAGAAATAAACTTTTCCAAACGTAACCAGATGTCCTACATGGTTTTATATGGAGGCATCAAAGTGAAAGGAAGCTAAAAAACAAAAACAACGCACATTTCCTTCTTAAAAATGTTAACCTTTCAACTTGACAGCCATCCTCTAAGTGTGGAGGCGAATGCAGCAAAAATTGATTTGTTCCCTTCCTTCAGCTGGTCTACAAGCACCCAGGATAGATCGGGGGTCTACAACTCCACGCTTTAGAAACCGTGCTGCAACGTTTGGATTGATATAAACATAACGAGCGAGCCCAGGTCTGGGTCTGTCTGTACCTGCAGCTGCTTGAGGAACTGATAGGCCAGCAGCTCCTGTCTCAGATCGTCTCCACATTTCACGATGACCGACAGGAGCCTCCAGTTGGGTAAGTGTCCGTAAGGAGAGCCTTCTCTGATCCGCCTGGACAGAGCCGCAGGGTTAACACAGGCAGAAAACTAGATCGACGGACGTAGTACACTTGTTAGCTTTTTTTAAAAAAGGACCAACCTGACTTTTTCCTCCCAGGGTTCTTTGAGTGCAACGGCTGATGGGTCCTCTGGGTCTCTCCTGAATGTGGTGGGTGTCTGAGCGAGGTTCTCCGACAGACGGCGTCTGGAAAACAAACAAACAAGGACAGAATTATTGTGTGAACGAAAAGACGACGATACCTTTCCCAGCTTGGTGTGCAGCGTCCTAGTTTCCTCTACCTGATGTCTCCAGCGGCGATGAACACGGGCTCTTTGCTTTCCAGGCTCGTGATGCTGTCGACTGAAAACTGGCTGATGTTGTCGCTGCTGCTGGTCTGAGCCTCACCCTGACAACCAGAAACAAGAAAAGCTATCCATAAATCTCCCTAAAGTAAACTGGTGGTCACCTTTGGCGTTGGATTGGTTTCAGAAGTTAATCAAAGCAAGCGTTACCTCCACCTGCAGCTGCCCGATATCATCCGTCGCCCAGGCGTCATCGTCGTTGTCGTAGTTCGGGACGGTGGAGAAGCTTCCGGCTCTGTGCTCGGAGGTCATGCCGCTGCCGTTCGCCGGCGCGCCGCAGTCCAGGTTCTCCGCCGAGCGCGCCGAGCGGATGCGGGTCTCCGGGATCCGCGTGGGAACGTGAGACGTCTCGAAGCTGTTGCACTCCAGCACCTCCACGTAAATGATGTACGGAGCCTGAAGGAGGAGGAGGAGGAGGCGGGAAACCTTTGACACATGTAAAAAAAATGCAGAGCCCGGCAAACGTTTTCATCCTTCTCGAAACTTTTATGTATCGCCAATTTGAGAGAGGTGGATGGTTTTGAGATGTAAATATAAAAATGATATGAAAGTTTGGGCCGACATAGATATACGGTAATATTAACGTTGTAACGGCCGATAACCAATATTTACTGATATTCGATGGTGATGCTAATATTTTGTAGAATTGCTTCAAATTTATCGGATCCGGCTCCATGGGCTTTGCACATCTAAAGTCTGATATTCCTAGTAGAATAGTTTAGACTCTAGCGATTCGACTCTTGTCACAGGTTCTTCCGAACTTGGGTTGGACTTTGACTAGGCCATTCTCACACGTGTATACGTTTTAGTCTAAACTTGCGGGATGTATGTTAGACCTTTGCAGCCTCCAACACTTTTTTTCTTCTATCTCCATCACTCATCAACTCTGACCAGCTGAAGATAAGTGTCAGTGCTTTAAGCAGTTTGAACTGCATAAAGCTTGTTAATGCCTCCATACTTTTAAAGATCAATTATTAAAACCCAGTCAATGATTCTTCCGTCTGATAGTTTAAATTGATAACCTAATTGTTTTGAATGCGGGACGAGCTGTTGACAGATAACGTTTAACACCTTATATTTTATTTAGGGACATCAAAGTAAAGGGCCCCTGGTGGTGAGCTGGCATCAGGCACCAACCTTGTCCTTGGAGTTGAGTACCACAGCCTGGGTGTTCGGGACCCTGCAGACGTGGTGCTGGTGCTCGGCGGTCGGCAGCCAAACCCGAGCCGGCAGCTTGTGGTTGAGCAGGGAAAGCTCCGAGATCAGACGCTGGGTCTTCTGCTCCTTGGTGGGCAGGGTGGCCAGGCGCTTCCCAATGCAGAACAGAGACTTCACAAACTCCCTCTGAGGACGGAGGCGCTCGGGCTGCAAACGAGAACAAGGAACAGACACGGTTACAAAACATAACTAAAAAAATTTAATAAAAACCAAAAACGTGAGTAAAATGAGTAAAATAAAATAAAATTGGACTTTTAAAGCTCTTTATTTGCAACTAAAGGAAAAAACCATTTGATGCTTTTATTCAAATTTGTATAATTTGAAGCATTTAAACGTGACATTTGTATATTTTGCCACAGTAAACATAAAAATGGAATAAAATATATATATAAATAAAAAAAGTGCATGAAAGTGAAGAAAAACTATTTCGTTGTTTTTGCTCAAATGTTACATTTTCTCATTTGTTTTCAGGAGGAAGATGAAAGCTCCCTGGTTTATTGTTAAATCCTGAATATTTTAAAGGGGGTCCGGCATCTGAGCTTCCACACGTTGCGTGTGGAAGCTCAGATGGCGAACATGGCGTCCGTGGAGAGTTTGAGTTTCGTTGCGGCAGCGCCGTTTCGTGTTCCTCTCCCTCTCAGACCTTTGCGCATATTGTAATTGAGCCCACCTTCATCTCTTTGTGATGCACAGAAACAAAAAAAGGGGGAAGTTTCAAACGGAGCTTCCACCGTTTATGTAAAAGACGAAAACAAAAGGAGAACAAAATGACAAAGCTGCTCTTGAATGCTTTAGAAACAAAAATCATCTAGTTCCCTTTGATTTTAAAACACATTGTTTTTTTTTATGTAGAAAGCAAACTTAGATCTAAAGAAAGGGTTTCACCAGTTTAAAGCCTCATAAAAAGATTAAACCAAAAATCCCCTTGATGTCAGAAGGAAGGGCCTCCCTGTCTGACGCAGCTTGAACTGAGTTCTATCAACATCCAGCAGGACTCCTCCATTCACTCTTGAAGCACTTCTGAGATTTTGCAGCATGTTTAAATGAGCTGAACCTGAGCTTTCCTGGGCCTTTGAGTGAAGCCGTAACGTCCAACAAAAGAGCCAAACGGCTTATGCAGCAGCGAGCACTCCTGCCCTCTCAACTCCGGCTGACCTGCTGAAGCTGAACGCCCTGCAGAGAAGGAGCTCACATGGAACAGTATCTGCCTTAGAAAACTTAGTAAAGGCCCAAAATGTGTTAGCTTTATACTCTTGTTTGCCATTTAGTCTAATCTGCATCGGAAGTTCTTTCTAGTTCTCTAAAGTAAACAAGATAAGAGCGGTGTTTCCTCACGGAGAGTTCAAATGTTCAACTGCAGAATTAAAAAGAAGCTTAATTTCACGGATTTCTTCTTTAGTCCGCCTCCTGTTTTCGTTTTTTTATCTTGGAAACTAAAAAAAAAAAAAAAGATAACAACGGTCTCAAACAGCTGGGAGCGAGGGCAGGAATAAAAAAAAAAAAAAAAAAAAGATTCAGAGGTTTTTCTTTAAATTGGTCTTTGTTATAAGTCACGTTACCAGATGCTTCGGCCGACGCGAGCCTGCGCCTGGATGTGAGCGGGCTGCCAGGCTGGAATGCGACGCAGCCGGAGTTTAACTTGCGTTTATCTTTCCGTCTCTTTGACTGGAAACCAGTTTGGCCTCGTTCTTGCGACTCGCTACAGGAAATATCATGTCATGATTTATTTGCAGTAAAACTCTGTGTAATTGTTGAAAACAACTTAATAGACAGACGAGCGTCAAATTTTCCTGCTCTGGGTTTTTCTTTCTTTACGAGGAGCTTCCATCAGCTTCAATCTAAAAATCTTTCAGATCACCTGTATACTTCAATCTTTATGCAGCGTTAAAAACAACTGACTGAGAGGCAAAATATTTCAGAACAGATGAATTTAACCGGATGTTAATATTAGGATAATGTAGGTCACTAAGCAACATAACATTACTAGCTTCATGGTTTACTACATCTGTATCATGTTATGTAAATGATTCCATTGGGAAAAGGAGGAGAAGCTATTTGTTTGGGTGAGTCAGTTCGAAGCCGAGCAGCTGCTTCGGTTTGATCTTTCTCCCAAGGGGAGCTGGCCTTTTGTTTTTTAAATGATCTAATAAAAACCTATAGAAAAGACGTAATTCAATATGAGAAATCAGCAGCCGAGCTGGCGATAATCGAGAACAAAATAAGAACAATGAGTGAAAGGTCTGAGCCAGGGAGTCACTTCCTGAAGTGCAACAGCACAGGGAGACGTGCAATAACAAATCTGATCCTGTTGCGATTTACTTTGAAGACGCGTCACATGGTTGGAATCAGCATGATCAAATTTAGCCGAACGAATATTCATGATTAGTTCTTTAGGGTTAGCGCAGCTTTTCAGTCAGTTATGCCCAACGTTTCCATCAAAGTTAGCTCGATAATAAAAGACTGCATAAAAAAATACCAGAGATCGGTCATATCCTTGTGAATCCACCTCACCTCCTCATGGACCGCCTCCACCTTTGGGTTGCTGCCCGTTCTTCTGAGGCTGGTGCCGGGGAAGCAGCTCACCATGGTGGCATCTGACTTCGATCTCTGGTGAGTCCGTCTGGACGGAGAAACAAACACCTCGCCCTGGTCCAGGCCGTCGACGCAGGAAGGCAAGCTGCAGGCGTCCACGTTGCTGCTGTGGTGCCGCCGGTGCCGGTGAGGCGGCGAGGACAGCGGGCTGTCAGAGGCGGACGCAGAGATGGGTCGGTGATCGTCCGGCTGGGGCTTGAGGTCGTCCGACAGGATGAGCTTCCTGAGTTTGGTGCCTCTGGAGTGGCGCTGCGTGGAGATGTGCATGTCAGAGGAGTAGGCGCCGAGCAGCCAGGCGGACAGCAGAGAGAAGGTGATGCTGGACCTGCAGCGATGGATCTGAGAGACAGAAATGTTCAACTGTAGGCGCGTTAACAGCGCGGGGGATTCGTGCGATTGAGGGCGAGGACTTACCAGGTACGGTCTGATGGCGTCGCCCACTTCCGTGTCCATGTGGACGTACATGTTCAGCAGCTGCGGCAGGTAGAAGTCCACCTCGCCGTCTGGGAAGCTGAAGAGGCGGTTCCCGATGTACGCCTGCACGCCCGGCTCCTTCGACTTGTACAGGTAAGCGATCGCCATGGACACGTCGAACAGCTTGGACTCAAACAGCCGCAGCAGCCACGACTGCTTGGAGGAGGACGGCGAAGGAGACCCAGATGGTGCAGCAGGAGCTCTCTGCTTGTGGTTAGAAGGAGCTTCCTGTTGTCGTTCGTCGCCGTCGTCCTCCTCCTCCTCCTCCTCTTTGATGGAGCTTGTGTCGGGGTTGATTTGCCACGGAGGGCTGCAGCACTCCGTCGTTTCCACACAGGGTGGCTGTTTCGGGTCGTCTTGCTGCTGTTTGCTGTCCAGCAGCTTCACTTTCAGAAGGACTTCCTGGCAAGCCTTGAGCGCCACCTCTGGATCAATTACTGAAAAACAGATGGGACATCACAGACATTGAAGTTTGTCTCATTGGAGCGTGTTGCACTAAAGTCGGACTCCTGATTTCTCTTTCCTGTCAGATGATCCCCTTCACTACTAATCAAGGCTGAATCGTATTTCCCAAGGTGACCCCTGACCTCACTGCAGCATCTTAGATGTCGTTTTAAAATAATGGCCAGTTAGAGGAGGCGGTAGTTCAAAAATAGCCAACAATAAAATAGCAAACAAACCTAAGCCTCAAATATTTTATTTGAGTTTTTTTGAGTCATTACAACCACGAACAGTTTTATTGGGATTTAATGCGATAGACCAACAAAATGAATGTTAATATGATCTGTGAAGTAGACGGAAATCGATACGAGGTTCTAGAAATTAAAATTATAATAATTATGTCTCTGCCCACCATACGTGCAAACATCTAAATGAATCAGTAGAAATAATTACCTTTAAAATGCGAGTCCTGCTGTATATATTTCATCTGTTAAAATGGCACTTTTGTGCTTCTGACATCTAAATTAGGAGAGATAATTTATTGGGTTGTGATTTTCCCAAAATGTCTAGGAGAGCAATAAGATCTCCTGTTTATGGTTTCCCCAAGCGGCAGATACAGTCGGCGTGTAATGACGCCTTAAACTCACAGGACGGAACGCAATATCGAGACGACGACACAAGACAAATGACTATTATGCAATTCTTATGCATTTCTGCATAGTTTTACCACAAACCAAAACCGTTCTTCCTGGTTTCTTCTCATCCATTCAACATTCAAGCAACATTCACCATCCCCAGCTTCTATTGATTAAGATGTGGCCCAACGCTCTCCTTGACGTTCAAACCATCGGTTTTCATAGCATTGCTTTCCGACTCCCTCGGCGTCTGTTAGAGTCGTCTTATGATGTTTACATATTTTTTTGTGTCTTATCTTTCCAAATGGAAACCCAAACGGCTACCAAGAAATCAAGGGGCCACCTTTTAGTATAACTTTTTTAGTCAAATAATGAAAACAGCTGGTTAGTGCTCAAAAGAAAGCAGTCGCATCAATGAGAAACAATGCTTTTTTTTTTTTTTGATCACAAGATCTTTTACGATGAGATGTATTTAGACTGCTAGGACACAGCAAATATGGGGGAAAAAGTCCATTTATAAATGGGTCTAAATATAAATGGTTGCCTATTTAAGGGAAAAAAAATCGTACAGCATGTCTGCACAACACACAATAACAGGAAAGTTTGTAAAGAGTTAACAAGAAAACGGTTGGAGCTATACACAGTTTAAACCAGGAAGAAAGCTTGTTAGAGGCTGAAAGGTCTCGCATCCGACCAATCAGTCAATAGTTAAGCACAGTTTCGAGAGGTGTTGTGAAAAACCAAGAAAAAGCCGTACAACAGGAAGTAAAAAAAAAAAAAAAAAAAAAAAAGAAGCGGCTGCAACAGTGAGAAGAGATTTCTGCATATCAGCGCGGCCGTGCAGAGCCACTGGAGCGAAGCTTCACCTTTTAATGGGGCGACGACGACGATCTTAAACATGCAGCAAGAGCTACTATGGGAATCAGATTTAAATTTTTGACACTTTCCCTTTAGTTTGAATGAACTTCAAAACAAAAAGGGAAAAAACGCTTAAAGTCACCAACGACCTGAAGCGGCAGGTTGTTTAAACAGTTATTTCTATTTCTATAATTTTCTGCCTTTAGTTTTCCACAACATCAAGTTTGTCGTGTTAATGCATCGCTGTGATTTAAAAATAAGGAATACTTTATGCAAGGCGCTGCTTCACATCCACCAGGATGATTTCACTCAAATCTTATTTTAAAAAAAATTATCAGCTAAGGAGCCCTAAAACTGGACCTTTGTCCAGAGAAAACATGTTTACGATCCGTGTTCATAATAGATGGAAACAATCGGCCTTGATTGTTTAGAAATCCCCTCATTACCTTGATCGACAACTAGGTCCATCTCCATGGCGTCCTCTGAAATGACGTCCAGCAGGGGGCTGGGACCGCGCTGGTCGCCGCCACTCGACACGCCGCTGCTGCCGATGCCTTCGCTGCTGCTGCCGAGGCTGCCGGTGCTGCCTATGCTCCCGCTGGGGCTGGAGCTGCGGGGGCTGGCGCTGGGGGAGGACGGCTGCTCGCCGAGTGGGGGCGGCGGCAGCTGGAGCTGAGGGCGTGGATGATGATGATGGTGGTGGTGATGGTGATGATGGTTTGGGCAGTCCGAGGAGCTCTCAGAGCAGGAGGAGGATGAAGAGGACGACGAGGAGGCACTGGAGGGCGAGGAAGGACACGAAAAGGTGGTAGGAGAAGAGGCTGGAGGAGGCGGTTGGGCGGAGTGGGCGGGGCTGATATGGAGCGGCCGGAAAGCCGGGGACAAGGAGACCTCGGTGTCGGCCATTTTGGGAAAGAAGGCCTAAAGAGAAAAACAAAAACCATAACGGCTTAAGAAACATTTTAAGTTTGATCACATCAGACGCCTGGGTTTGATAACATGAACATTTTAATAAATGACTCCAATACAACCTGAATATTCTGACCGATTGTAATTGTAGGGGTGGTTTACGCAGATTGATAATAGGAATGATTTGAACGTAAACACTCGTTGGGGTCGTGTAATTCTGATTGAGGCCATCTGACATTTCCAAGCTGTATTTTGGCCTTCAGGAGTTAAAAAGCTATGTTGGGAATAAACAAACTGGTCCATTGGCAATACAACAAGTCTATTAGAAACAACTGAAGAGCTGAAGGTTGGCATTTTTGTATAACCAAATTCTTTTGCTCTGCTTACAAAACTATATCCTAGGCTGAACACTTATCATTTATGGCCAACTAGTGTGGGTTCATCTTAAAAATACGTTTATACAAACAACCAGACTGAGAGAGTCTGTATTGGCTTCTGCAGATCTACATGTCATGGGACCCGTTTCATAATAACCAAAGTAGTATGTTTACTACTGGTTAAGAGTTTCGTCACTCAAGGTGGCAAAATGTTTACGGCAAGTTTTATTTTTAATCTTTAATTAATCCATTACTTTTTATGGACAAATATTCTCTCCAGTTTTGGACGTTTGATGCATATAATATATTGCTAGTAATTTCTTACTTTTCTGCATGTTTCATGATGCATAACCACAGCAATAGGATTGTTTACAGCTAATTAGTATCGCAAAATATTAAATATTGCTTCAGCTGCAACCACGAATCTCAAAAAAGTCCCAGAGAAGAAGCCAAGAGGAAAGAGACAGAAAGACGTTTAAACCATCTCTCCCATCAATGTGAGATCGCTAGCTAACACGATATCGTCGTGAGGATATTTCGACAGGCCGCCGTTCTATGGTCTTTCCTAGATTTTGTAAAATCGTGCAGCCCTTGTTCCAGGACCAGCCATGAAGCAGGGAAACCTCAGCATGTCCTGGTTCTTCCCCATTGTTTTATTTAATGTAGACATTTATTTTTGCACAAGAAGACCAAATACAATTGATACCAGCGTTTAACTGACGATGAGAGGCAATGCCAACATTGTGGTCATTTATTACCAGTGTTGGAAGATTAGGGAAACATATACCAATATTGGCCATAATTGCAATTTTACTATTGAAAATATATATCGGCCTACATTTTCATAGAAGTAAATCCTTAACAGAAATTATTTCTATTGGCTAAATGCTCCAATATTAAGAGAAAGAACATATCATTGATGTATTACCTTTAGACAGTGAGAAACAATTGTGTATTTGGTTTATGCATGTAAACGTCTGGTTTTTAATGTAGGCTACCTCATTAGTTCTTCCAGTAGGGCCCAATAAATCAGTTAAAAATGTTAAATGAGGAAAATAAAAAAACGAAAAAAGAGGTTTAGATTTTTTTTTAAACAGGATAAAAGGTTTTAGTTAGATCATTTAAAAAGGTGTGCTAGTTTTACAGAAATTCGACAAGACTTGTTCTTTATAAAGTAAAATCTGGAGCATACATGGTGGGAAATATGAGATCTTGCTCAGTTTTGATAGCATCACATGGCATTTTGATATTTATATGAAGTAAAATATAAACTTCCACAGTTGGGAACGTTTCATTGTGCAAAATAAAGATTGAATACATTTTAGGAGGTCAGCCAATTCTCAAAACGCTCAAACAAACAACAATAACTCCTGGTTATATTTCCAAAAGCTTATTTATATTCTGCTCATAATTTACATTAAAAGTGGGAGAACAAGCTGGTCCACTTTCTTTTACATACAGCAGCACAACCTTAGCTTTTACCGCCAGCTTTTCTAACAAGGAAGTGCTGCCTCTGTGATTTGCAGAGGCAGTCCAGTTCACGACCAGAAATAATACATCTTAGTCCGGTGACGCAGTCCGTACGTGGCGCTGCGAGGAGGCGCGACAGAAAGACGGCCCTGTTGTGTCGGCGTGCCAACAGACGACGAGCATCACCAGTGTCAGCATCATCATCCTCCTCCTCCTCGTGTCTCTGCAGCCCGAGGAGGCGTCTCGTTTCTATTTAAATGTTTCATCAGCCAGAGCTCCACGCTTACTCACATTTCGCTTCGTTTGCAGATCACAACGCCCGTTTCTTTTCCCCCACATACCTAAAAGGTTTAGTTGATTTTTCACCACTTATAGGTCATATTTTTAGATGTAGCTTCAATAAAGTAACATTTTCAGTGATAACTATAATAGGTGATCATCCAAATATCACCAGAATATTTCAGAAATAAAAATCTTAAGTCTAATTTTAAGACTCAGCCTCAGTGAAATCTACAACAACCCAAATGCTGTTAATGTTGTATACGGACAGATTAAACAGTACAGGGTTTTCGTTTTCGAGCTTTAACTCTTGATTTTGTTGACCACTGAAAGTCTTCATCTGCTCGAAGGAGGAGGTGATCTCACACAGCTGGGGCATGAGATCATCCGCTGTGGAGAGATAGTGTCCTATTAACGCACGAGCGATGCTTTCCAGATGTGGAGGCTGTTGTCACGGTGACATGGTTAGCGCAGGGGAGTGCTGGCTGTAAATCTCGTCTGTCAGATTTGCTGTTTGCGTCTGAGCTGAGATACTCGGATCCTGCATCTGTTTCTGATAGTCACTCCTCTGCTGTGACGTCTGAGGAGGATCTCTGGTCCGCGCAGCGTGGAACCGAGCTCAGACACTTGGGATCGATTTGTTTGATTATCAAGTAAATACACAGCTAGTCGAGACAAAAAAAAAACTGTTAGATTGGGAGCTGAAAATATATTTTTAAAGCCGATTTAAACATTTTAAGATGCTATAAACCTGTGTCTAAAGGTTTAAGAGAAAAGCAATTTTGAAAAAAAATAAAGGTTTTAGATCCTATTTAATTTATAGCATAAAAAAAAGAGAGAAGAAGATTTAATCTGTCTTAATTTGCTGTGTTTTAATCCAATCTTAAACTGATTTTTGGAGCCGTTTTGACACTTCAGACCGGGAGACTGATGACGAAACGGTTCAGGGGTCAGAGATTCAAGCCGATGTGAACAGACAGAGTGAAGGCCTTGTCCTCGCAGAGGGATGGAAGAGGGAGACGTGTGCGGCTCGGGGCAAAGTGTGGGCTTTATCTCGGCCGAGTGACCTCAGACCCTCTGAGGGAGAAACGCAGACGCGACAATCCAGCAGTCACTTTAATCGTTTACAGGAGAGTAACAGTACGTTTTTTTTTAAATTAGACCTGCATGACGCAAACATAAATAAACACATTCGTGATAGAACTGAACTGTTTGTAAAGGAATGTTTGAGTTAGTTTTTACTCTCGTTCTCCTTTTTGTCTATTTGCTTTTATATTGATTTTCCTTTTCTCCTAATAAAATCCCTCTTTTCAAGCCTGTACATTCAATAATCCCAACACACTGGGATAAAACGTCACTCCTGCACAGAATAACACCAGCTGCCCTACTTGTTGCTGTGCACTGCAGCTCAGCTGACTGAAAAAAGGCTCCAAAACTTTTCCTCCACTAACATTAAAACAAATAAATACATTTTTTCTGATTCCAAAACAACTAAAATAATGTCAGAGTAAACAATAAAATGAGGTAGCCTACATTTAAAACCAGAGTAGAAAATATATACCAGTAGCAACGATGTCCATTTTTCTTTATTTCTGTCTTTTTCCATCTTTGTCCTTGAATATTTTTGGTTGATGTTTTATGTGCGGCAATTGCAATATATAGCATATTGCAAAAGCTATATATTCTGCAGAGTGCAGAATATATAGCATTTGCATTTGAATGTACATGAATACAATTAAAAAGACTGAAAAACTCAACTATCGCCTTGTTATACTTGGATGAGCTAGCAGTTTTTATTCTAGCTATGCTGTAAAATAAAATAAAAATGATACTAATTGATTTAACCATATTAGTTATTTAGGTCAGATAACCAGCTTCGATTTATCTTGGTTGGTGTTAAAGTCAGTCTGTAATTGTAAATAATATTGCTTTAGGTTGATTGCATTTAGTTTTGGTAAGACAGATATATTTACAACAATATAGTCAAATCAGAAATATGAAAATCACAATAAATGAGAATATGGTTACAACTTAGAAGAGTTTTTCAAATGGCAGCCATTTCTGTTTGCAAATTTAAAATGAGGGGCTGCATTAAAAACCTGCTGTTACTAAAAAAGGTAGAAAACACCAGTTACCTGGGTTAAAAATGGACTTTCACAGTAAAACTCGCCATGTCCTTCAAAGTAAGAGTCAGATAACATTCTTAGAAGGCCTTAAACATGAAACAAACAAAAAAATAATAATACTAAAACATTTGCTCTTAAGAGTTGGTATGTAAAATGTAACAGTAATAATTAAAAAAGACTAAAACTATTGCACAGATAAATACCAATTTTTGTTATCGTATATGGAGATTATGATGCACAGTATTTTATAAACAGACAAATAATGATAGAAACGTAATTATGCGGCCCTTTAAATGTGGAGATCCAGGAGCGTTTCTGCCAGCAGGACAAGAGGAAGAGGAGGAGGAGGAGGAGGAGGAGGAGGAGGAGAGCCGCTCCCTCCTGATGAAAACAAACTGGAGGAAGGAGGACGACAGCCGGGCTACCAAAGGCCCACATCGTGGATTTACCAGCAGGACGGCCGATTACACCACTCAGCTAACGGCTTTTTAACGGAACTAGCATAAACTGAGCCAGAGCGCGGGGGGGGGAGAAAAGTGAAAATACCGAAGGAGAGGAGGGACTTACCCGGCCACTTAAACGGCTTCACTCCGGTTAAAAGCTCCGGTAACCCAGGTTATTATCCAGGTTTGATGTTTTCCGTTGTCTCGGTGTCTCGTCGGGCGGAGAGCGGTTCCTGGTCCGTGTTTTCAGGCTCCGTCGCGGTCCATCTGCTCCGGGTTTCCTCGGCCTGGCCGCTCACGGCTCCCTGCTTTAAAGCAGCAGTGACGCAGGATGAGCAAAGGTGGCCGCTGTACGTGACGGTTGCAACTTCCGAAAGGACATACACAATAAAAGCACGAATAAAAAAACCCATTAAAATACAATGGAGACTATGGAAAATAATTTATGTTTTAATCATTATAATCATGTGTGTATATGTGTTTTCCTTTATATTAATTGTATTCTTAGATATTAATAAATACAAAACCTCAACTCCTTAAATTAACTTTTAACATATGACTTGAATTTACTATTTTAATTAATTATTGTACATATTTTATATATTTCCAAACTTATCTAATGCCTAGAACCGGCTAAAGGTATGGTTTACGAACAAGCTTTTATTTTGAATTTCAGAAGTCATCTGTTCCGACCTCATTACAAACAACTTGACAACGCAGCTGTTTTTGGTTGCGTTTCCGTCTTGGACCAAGACTGTTCATCCTGTCTTCCCACACAGTTTTTTTATAAAAACATCAGACAATCAGGAAAATATTTAAATTACCACGCTTAAAAACAAAATTTTTAACATGAAATAAACATTTTCTTATTTTTCATTTGAAATAAAAGATTATGTTATGATGAAGCAGGGCTGGACTGGGGAGTTTTTTAAGGCCAGGAGTCAGTCATGTAACCAGGCCACCCTGGGCTAGCCCCACATGCATGTTCCCAAACATACGTGTTCACACCCACACCTAAATGCATGGGCACAAACATAGCATTTGTGCACGTGTGCACACACACTTATAGCAAATTACAAATAAAAGGCCACCTATTAGACCTACTGTAACTTCTGAGGTTGTAATATACAGCAACTTTACTGCTGTTAATGCAATAGTACTAAGATAATAAAGATTTTACACAATAATAAGTGTCTAGGTTAGAGCTTTACATAGTCAAATAATGTCAAAAATCAACTGCCTCAGTGGCACATCATCAGGGAATACTAATGAACCCCAACCTACAGTAAATCCAAGGTTGGAATATACAAATGATCATGTTTGATCTGGGATACAAAACAGCAAATCAGCAGCAGACAGAAATATTTAACAACATAATCACTTAATAGAAAAACGCTATAACCCCAAGAAAGCTATTATTACAGTTGAGAGCCGTATATGTCAATGCTAGCGTCTGGTAGTGTTCATGTGTTGTTGCTCTACTGTAGAAATGGTTTTGTAACTTCTCCCAAATGCTCTACTTCTCCTGAAGTACCAGCAGGACTGGTGTCATCACCATCACCACCTTTGAATAGCAAACATATGTTTACAGTTTTTCCATAAACTGTATTTCATACAGTAAGATTATGTAGCCTGTCTCAGTTATTTGGCCTTGTACTCATATACATGATAATGGTAAGATTATATCTGATTAGCTGGACAAATAAATGATTTAAAAAGTGAATGATAATAATAATAATAATAAAGTGGCGTGTAAATTAGTGATTTTAACTTCCCAGTCCTTATCTTAATTTCAAGGCTAAACTTATAGGCTCCATATTTACACTGTAGACTGAATGTGTGCAGCCTCAAGTTCCTTTAGAGGTCTCTGTTTAAACTTTAAACACCAAATGTTGGTACAGATATATTATTAAAATTAAAAAAATATATATTTAACCTTAAAATAATATGTGTTAGGCCGGTGTTATGCCGAGAAGCGCATGCCTGCCTTTCCGGTAGGCATGCGCTTCTTGGCGCTTCGGGAATACTCCCGTTTTCCCCTATGGCCTGTCCGGGCCTGTGATGAAGGAATAAGGTAAACACAATAAAATAGATGAACGTCACGTCTTTTATTCCATCAACGTAGGAAAATAGATTCACATTAATGTTCTGTCTTCTCTCCTCCGTCACTCTTTTTTTACATTTCACAACAAAAAACAGGACAAAAATAAAGGTGCATTTCACTCAAAACTATCATCTCCACTCCAAAGAATTATTTTTCAACCTCCCACTAGGAGCAAATAAAAGTGGAGAAAAGAAACCAATAAAGCCAGCAGGTTAACAGGTGACCAAACCAACAACAAAAAGCATTTACAGGTGATAAGAAAGATAACCCAACAGTCACAGGAAAACCATGCAAGAAGCTGGCAGTGTCTTCCACAAATAAAAACAAAGCGGGAAAGAGTTGGTGTTTTTTTTTGTTTGTTTTTCGTTTTTTTTAGAGCAACAGTAAGAAGGAGGGAAACAACTGCACATCAACGAGCTGTACAAGTGCATGAAACAGAGAAAGACACGGCAATACGCGGAACAAAAGACTGACAACGAAAATAAAACATGGGATTTCTCAAATACGTTTGAAGAGCGAACATAAAAGAAGCCAAAATTCATGTTTTCATGAGTTTTTAGACAACCTTGATTTTTTTTTTTTTTTTTTTTTGAAATAGCTAACAGCTTTCTTTTCATTGACCATTACATGAAAAGCTGGGCTGGCACCTAGCAAGTCATCTTTAACTTCAAACTGGCTTTGTAGCTTCAATTTACTATCAGCCTTAACATTTATCCTCTTAAAATTCTCTTTGTTTCCAACAAATATTAGGTAGCTTGTTACAAAATGTAGAATTGTAAGAGGAAAACCTCTAATTTGAACTTTATTTTTGATTTTGCAACAAATTACAGCCCATTACTTAGTTTATTTTGTTTACTTTAATAACTATGAGTTACCCATTTCATTCACGTTGAACCAACAAACAATACTTTTAAGTTAAAAGAGACACCAGGTGCCGTCAGGGAGCGTTTCCGTGACCCAGTCTAATCCTGCAGCGTCGACGCACCTTTACCCGAATCCCGATTTATTATTTTTGCCTAATCAAACCCGTTTCTGGCTTCCTTGTTTGAGCAACATGGCTCCACAGTGAATGTTTCTTCCTGCCGCCTCTTCGGCATCTCAAAGCTCGTTTCCTGATGCAAGGCCATGCGGGTCCAAACTCAATACCTCTGGCACTCCAGTCGGGGCAGAATGCTCAACCAACCGATAAATATTTAATATTTGATAAATAATTCCAGGTTTTAAATCAAAACCAAGTGCTTTAAATCCTAAACTGCAACCATCTGGTCTCCTTTTAAGCTTTAAACTACCACGTTCTAGTAAATGCTCTTCCAGTCGTCCTAGTTCAATGCCTAAAACCAAACTAGCTTTTTTTGAGGAACTTTTCAGAAAATCAGGTGATAAAACTCTGACCTTTCAGTCAACATGTTATCTGATAACTCATTGTTATTTATTTCCCCCCTGAAGTAACACTTAAGAACAGACGCTCCTTCTGGCCGCAAACTGCATTTCTCTCCTCTAAAAAAAATTCACACAGGAAAATAATTCAGTACATATAAATCAGTAAAAGCACCATTCAAACCTAAATTGGAATGACAAAAAACATCATCTATAAGAAATTATCTATAATTCCAGTTTGGCCCGGCATGGCCCTGCGGCGGGGGAAGGGAGGCTGGCTGCTGCATAATCTCAGGTTTTGACCTGAACTTTAACAAAAAATCTTATTCCCTGAAGCAACATTTCACTTAAAGAGATCAGCCTCCCCTTTTCCCTGGGCTTTGGCAACAATCTCACACATCACAGCAGCTCGTCTTCGCACAGAAACCTCTAAACGCGGCAGAAATAAAAGGAAACCAAAGTGCTGAAGAGTCGTCTCGGGCAACGCGAGAGCAAAAAACGACAAACCCCCTTTTTTTTTTCCCTCTCTACCTGCTAAATCTTAACTCAACATATTCACAATAAAAACAACTAAATAGGCATAAACTGAGAACAGTCGAAAATCTTCTTTTACTGTTGCAGATTCAAGCAACTGATCCGTTCCTGAGCTAAAATCAACAGGTCTTAGAACCTGGAGATGGTTATAATGATTTTAAGCAATAAAATCCCTTTACTCTATGTAAATGTTGGTATATGACTTTGTCATAAAGTAAAAACCAACATAAGCCAATCAGAATCCTTTAAAACAGGCTTGACTTCCTGTTACTAATGAAAAACGGCGCCTTCCGCAACATACTGGAGCAACCAAGGAAGAAAAAACAAGTAAAAAGCTTCAAAAACTGTCTTTTAAAAACATTAAAAGTGGTTTCACGCATGAAGTTCATCATTTGTCGCAGGCTGAGTTGCGCTGAGCTCTCGATCTCAGTTTTTCCATGTAGACACACGAACAAAAACATGGAGGTCTCTCACGTTTCCACTTCGATCGAATTTTGTACAAATAATCATTTTAAGTTATGCATAAAACTGAAAACTGACAATGGTTTGAAACACTTGTTTGTTTTTTTTACCCCCCAGATCTGTAAGTAGAGGTAAACATTGGGTTCGAGTATAAACAAGATCGACAAACAACAGTGCTTGGGTGACGTCTTTTAAAGACCAGTTTGCCGCAGAATCACAGTGCAACTGTAGCACGCCACTGTTGTCGTTATGTGCGACCCATTCTGGGTTATACGTCAGGTTAGAGGGCCAATATCGCAACGCCTGTTAAAAATAAAACCGTGCAGACGCACCGGGTCAAAAACGTTCCCGTTTCAGAACAAAGCGCTCAAAAGTGAGTTGGGAGGAAATGGGAAGGGTAGAAACTGGGGAGAAGACGCCTTATGGTTAAAACTCAAACACCTTCTTAAGCCATTAAACATTACACAAGTCTAATTCGATGCGGGGAGACAAAGTCAAATCAAGAAGTGCAACTTTAACATGCTAAAAACTACCAGAGACAAAACTCTGAATTAATCAGTTGAAGCCATTTTTGAACGCTTGACGCCTTCTTCTAAGTCACTTACAAATATTACGTTACTCTCAATGTAACCAAAGCCCACAAGTGAAATGTTGCTTATAACCTTTAGGTAACTTCCAGTTACTTTAATCCCTATAGAAAAACTGAGGTTATTTCTTCTTACATATTAAATATTATATTAATTTATTCAACTCTTTAGCGACTAAAATTTAAAACCAGGATTACTACCCTGGTGAAATAATAAATCTGAGCAGACAGGGGTCGGCCTCTGGAGTGCAAGCGTCAAGCAGAGCATTACGTCTCCCATAAATACTGGAATCATTTCTCTGTACAATAAACTCCTAATATAAATACAGAGTCCCTTTTTCTTAAAGTTTTAACAGTGCAACGTTTGTATCGGTTCGGCTCGATGAGCCGTGAACCGAGATGGGTTTTGATTCCTCCCCACCGTGTGGAAGAATGCATCGTGTTGGATACTATTATTAGTGCTTGTTTTAAACGATAACATTTAGGCCAGTGAGCGTTTTGAGCAGGTGTTTTTGTCAGGTGAACGCTGAAGGTCCTTATGTCTCAACGCAGTGAGTTTCTTTTTTTTTTTTAACAGTCTGGACATTTTCAGGGTCCCTCTAACATAACAAAAGCACAACGTGTGAGGAAAAGGGGAAACACACAACAGGGACACCACAAACCGTACATCACGCGAGGCTACAAATAGGCTTTATTTATTTTTTTGTTGTTGTTGTTAACAAATCTGTGATCACAAGATAGTAAAAAAAAACCTGAAAAAAACAGGATGGAAGATGTAGAGCCCTATGGGGGTGTAGCACCAATTATGAAAAAGACGTCCTCTAGTGGAGCGACAGATCATTCGACAGAGGTGAAGTGTCAGCAATGTGACGTTTCAACGAAAACGGCACCAAAACTAAGAACGATGAAATTGTACCACCCGGTTTAAATAATCTGTTTTGCATATGAACTGCTGAGGAAAAAAAACACAGCGTCAAACAAAATGGCCTCCGAAGAGTCAAAATCATGAGATTATTTTACAAATTCTCAAGAAAAACTTCTTCACCGATGTTGAAAGTCGTAAATTTGAAACTAAGATATTAAGGTCAGATGTGCGGACAAAAAAAATATATAAAAAAATCCTCCATCACTGTGGCAATAAAAAATGTAGATCTAAGCTTTTTTTCTGGATCAGAAAACATCCTGGACCTGGACTTTGTGTTGTTCATGTCATTCTAGCTTAAAATAATAAATTTATGCCCTTAATAAAATAAAATATGACATTTTTTTTGGCTAATTTATGACCCACAGACATCAGAGAAGTTTTTTTTTCTTTTAAATACATGAAATTATTCTCAAAATTCTCTCCTTGGAGGCCACATACTTTTTTATTTTTCCCCTCTCTCTCCTTTATCGAATACTCTTTCGTACAAACCAATATCCAACATCCTGACTTATTCATCTGCCGAGACATTTCAACTAAGGCTCGGTGGAATCGCGGTCAAAATAAGGCAGCAAAACGATTTTCTTCAACGTCAATCGAAGGGAGTAAGGAACATGGTGTTGTCACACTGCTGACTAGGATGAAGCTGCAGGAGGCGGTTCAAATTGGTGCCAGAGCGCACGATTGGCAAAAAAATCAATAAAAAAACGCTACACGAGCAGCAGGTTAAATGTTTCATCTAAAAATCCAGCACAGAAACCAACGAGTGCGCAGATATCACCCAGTAATAGTTTTGATTTGACTGCATTTTGATGTGTGGGAGCTACGTGGCAGCTTTGCTTGTGCTTTTGCTTTACTAGCGCCTGAGCTGTCGTTTATTTTCTTGCAATTAAGAGACAAACCTAACAACAATCCTTCCAGTTATCCAGTTATCTTTTTTTTTTAACAGCCTGCATCACATGATTTACTCTCCCAATTTATTATTTGTTTTGTCTTGTGAGTGTCGAAAAAGCCCCTTTCAGTTCCTAAATTTTCAATCTGCAATCTTTTAAAGGTGTCGATTGTAGCGTCTCTAATCTTGGAATCTCTGATCTTTGTAATGGGATAGCATAAACACGGCTGGTTTGGGAACACAAAGTTTTAGAAATATGTTTCAAATATGCTCAGATTTCACAACACACAGCTATACAGGGTATGAGTTCTTCAAACACAACCTCAGACATTTAGCTGCCTGAAAGACGCCGTCCACACGTTTAGCCTCGCTCATAATAAATAGATACTTTTTGAAGACTCAGTTGGGAAATGTTATGTTTAAAGCCTGGGAACTTTTCATACTCCCAGGATTAAAAATAAATTATCCTCAGCACAAAAAGCAGGTAAACTTAAAAAAAACTACTACAGGTTGATAATGTGTTTGCTGAAGTCTAAATAGCAAATGTTCTACAAATTATTACAACAGTACTTAGATGTGTTATTCCAATAAAACTTGGGAATAATTGCTGCTTTTAAAAACAAACTGGAAGTGTTTTATGCATCTTTGTTGTGATTTACTGCGGCGTAATCTTGCAGTTTTACTTATTGGACCAATGTGTTAAAAAAACAAAACAGATTCTGACTCAGATATACGTTGCATCCCTATTTATATGAAGTCTATGACCTGAAAGGGGCTAATGAGCAAAAACAGACGGGTTTCTGGTTTCTGGTTCTGCATACCATTTTAATCTGCATCGAATTTTAATCTGCCTCCCATCTCAGGTTCAGGTTCATAGTCAAGCAAACAGCTGAAGCTCGACAGAGTGAAAGCACAAAAAAAAAAAAGTGCCATTTTTGGTTCTGGACTGTCTATGAGAAAAGCCCTCGGTTTCTAACACTTTTCTCACTTTTTCTTGTTTTTATAGACTTTTTGACGAACAAACCCACTGAAATCCCACTTTTCTGCAATAGTTTTGACATTAATTACGTATAAAACTGTTGTTTTAATAAATAAAATGAGTGATTTATATATATATATATATATATATATATATATATATATATATATATTATTCTGGGTGATGAGGAAAGCACGTTTTTCAATCTTTCAGACATACAATCAGACTCGTTCAAAGCCCACTCAGATAGAAATACACATCTGCTTAAAACAAAAGATCTCTTTAGAAGAGAGCTGAACCCAGCTTTAACTCACATTCAACTCAATGTTAATATTATTATTATTACTAGAACTTTTATCAACTTCCTCAGGAATACATTTTATGACCTGAAGGTGAATCAAAGCTAAATTCTGGTTTCGTTTAGCACAGAGAACCTTTAGAAGGATCTGACCCGTATTTCCCACCTGTATCGTCATCACCTAAGGTGTGTTTCAATAACACGTCAGCTTCCCATCTTCTCCTTACGTTTAACTTTAGTACAATTATCGTTAAGTTAAGCTAAGAAGACAAACAAACTGAGCACAGATTTGTTTTGGGATTAAAGATACAGTAAAGAAGGCGAAGGAATAAAGGAGGGGAAAAACAAAAGGTAAAGTGAGAGGTTGAGATTGAAACCACACGTCGCGCACAGACAGACATGCAGCTAAAGAGGAGCGGTTTACAAACGCACGGGAACAGAAGGGCGGCGTGTCGACGTCTTGGCTTCATGTCTCCTGCTGGATTGGCTTTCTGCTCCAGTCAATCAAGGATTTCCACCAATCGAGACGAAGATAGATGAGCGGGGAAGGAACCTTTACAGTTGAGGTAAAAATCTGAATGATAAGAGTCACTGAGAGGAGAGACTAGAGGAGGAGGCGGTTTAATGTCCTCCTTTGTGGTATGGGGGGCTGTTTTCTACTTCCGCCTCCTCAATCTTTACCACCATGGTGGAGGAGATTGAGAGGGAGGAGGCAGGAGCAGCAGAGGAGGTGGAGGTGGAAGCGGGCGGCGGGCTGCCGTGCAGTTCCACTGGTAAGAGCGTTATCTCCACCTCGCCTTGCTCCTCGTGCAGCGCGGGCAGCGGAAGACGGGGTGAGTGAAGGTGAGTTGTGGGAGTGGGCGCCGTGCCGCCGTTGTTGTTGCTCGGCCTCGGGGCTTTCTGGATGACCTCCACCATCGGGGTGCGCCCGGACGGCGACAGCTCCCAGCTGGGACTGCTGTGGAAGAGCAGCACGGGCCGGACCTGGCAGTCTGGGTCGGCGGCGCCGCCCGGCTGGCACTGCACCACCACGCCGCCGCGCGGGTCCACCAGCCGATGGGACGGATCGGACATGGCCGGCAGCTGGCCCAGAACCAGGCCCTGCGGCTCCTGGATCACCAGCTCCACCACGGTCTGCGTGGAGGACGGCAGGGAGGAAGTGGCCTTCTGGATTACGCCGCCAGTCAGTGGGGTTATGATGGGAGGAGCGGGCGCAGCCGGCTGAGGAGGGGTAGCCACCGACGGCGGGGGAAGCTTCTCTTCCTGGCGCGGTTTTCTTGGCCGTCCGCGTTTCCGTTTAACCGGATAGGTGCTGAAAGGAGGAGCAGCCGAGACGCCGCCGGCGCTGACTGACGACGCTTCCCCTTCATGGGGTCGCTTGGCGGCGGCGCCGCCTCGAGCTTTCTGGACCACAGAGGTCGGGGCTGCGACCGTGTGCTGCTGGGCGGAGAGAGAAGCGGGCGGAGCTACCTTGTCCGTCTCAAAGGACAAACAGCCCTGAGGGAGGATCATCACCGGGAGGGCCCTGCCCTGCTGCTGGGGCAGCGTCGTCATGGTGATCACCTTCATCCCGCCGCTGTTGGCGGGAGCGGCGGCCGCAGCGACGGGGCCTCCGTGCGACGACTGCACCCCGATCTCAGGCGCGTCCGTCTGGGTCTGGGGGGGCACGGAGGCGTGGACGGCCGCGCTGCGAGGAAGGATTCTGGGTAACTGCTTCATGAAGGCTTCCACCTGCAACACATCCAGAGACGGAGGCTTTAATTACCAGCTGATAACGTTCATCATGAAACTGGAACACATCTGGCAATGACAGTTAGACTGATCACTAATGATGTAGGTTTAAAATTTTATCATGATAACGATAATTTAAAAAAAGCTAGAATCAAATGTGCCAGTTTTTTTATCGTGAAATTTATAGTTTTCACTTTATAACATTATATAACATTATGTATAAAGGATTTGAGCATTTGTTTGGCTATTTATGTCGCAATATTTCTCCAATAAATAGAATCTCAGCTAGCTTTAAATTAAAGGTGAGTTGCTGTAGTGTTGTTGACCTACTGCTGGTCGCAGAGATGAGGAGGAGGTAGAAGAAGAAGGAGGAGGAGCAGGAGGGGGAACGTCTGCTGAGGAAATCTTGGCTACTGCCGACGTCAGCTTGTCTCCAGACGACAGCTTCGCTGAAGACGAGGACAAATCTCCCAGGTCCTTCTGCAGATGGACAGACGGCAGGAGCAGTGAGTGGCAGAGGGTAAAGGTCAATACACGGGGAAAGCAGCAGGCAACAAACCATCTGCTCTGAAGCTCCGTCTCCGTCAGCTTGGGAGATGACAGGAGTTTTCTTGATGACTTTGTGGGTTTTAGTCGGACCGCCTTAAGAAATGAAACACAGATGAAAAATAACACCAGAACAGTTCGATTTTACACTTTAAATGCATATTAACATCCTGTTTCCTTCTAAATCTTATATGAAAATTGTCGCTACATTAAAGCGCCTCAAAGAGCTGATTGCAAACTCTGGTAACCATAAAGTGGTCACTTCCTCTATTTAACGCCTTCACTCTCAGTTCTTCTGTCCGTGTTTGGTTTGATTTTTCAAACAAAATGGCAAAATATAACTACTACAGATATTTCCTGCTATTCTTAACTTTGTTTCTCAGGTCAGATGGGTTGCATTCAGTAAATTTGAATTTAAACCTTCTGGCACCATAAGTTTAAATCCTTATCATTAGAAAAAAAACACACTTAATATTGGTTAAGCTCAAGGCTAATGGAAAACAGCAGGTGGAAAGTAGCATCAGGTTTTTAGCTTATGCTTTTTAATTAGTTCAGATCATCAAACTGAGCAAAAAGAAAAGGAAGCTTAGAAATTATGACTTCATTAATTAAGGGTAATAAAGCTATTTAAATCAACCAGTCCCGCTGTAAAAAAGTTATTTCCCCATTAACCTAATTGACGGCTGTGGAATGTTTACCCTACTTTTTTGTTTATATATGTCTATATTAGTCCACTCCAAAGTCTTCATTTGTTTTTGTCTGTTTTTTTGTTTTTTTTTGCAGTTTTGAACCTTAATATTCCTGATGCATAACCACAATGAGTTTCAGCCTTAAGTCAAGAACAGATGTGATTTTTTTTTATTCTGCTAGAAAGGCAAATTCAAGACCCCATAAATAACAGCAGGTTCTTCAAGTCTTGAAGCAGCAAAGCAGACCCAAACCTTGATACTACCAAACCCGTGTGGTTTCTTTTTGCCTTTGAACTCACTTATGCATCCCATTTTAGTCTACTTAAATCATGACAACTGACCTCAACTAAGCCAAGAAGCTTTATCATCTAAACTTGTTTAATGATCTGAACCATTTAAGAGTGAAACGGTGTCCGACCTCCACAACATTCCCTTCAGCGTTTTATGGTGTCTAACCTGCAAGTGCTGCGGACGTGACGAGCTTAGCCTGGCTGCAGCGGGGGTTCACAATGTGCTCCTGTATCAAATAGCGAGCTATCTCCACCACCGTGTCGAAGGAACGCTTCAAGATCTTCTGAGCCCAGTCACAGATCAGCTCGCAGGCGGCCTCCGTCACTTCCTGCTTGTAGGTCTGGACCAGCTCGGTCAGCTCTGACTGGAGAGCGGGGAGCGACAGATACAAACAAACAACTAAGTTAAACAACAAATCGCCATCGTTCACTTCATTCTGCTTTGCTGAACAGACTAAAGAGTCTTAGCTTAACAAGCTACAAAGATAAAATTTAAACAAACAATAAGCTAAACATTAAAGGTATAGGAGAGGATCTTTTCAATAGAAAGATTTCAATGGAAAATCCCACAGAAAATGACAGCCAATCAAAAACGACCAGTGGTGAAAAATAACTGGCTGTCAATGCGGAAATAACATTTATGCAATGACGTAGAAAAACCGTCAGAAAACGCTAGCTGTGCAGCCTTTATGTGAAATTACTACCCAATGGCGTGATTGTTTATCACTGATAATCATTCATTACTGTCAAATGTTCTGTACAAGCGTTTTCCTAAACAAATAACCTTTTGGTAGCTAATTCATTGCTGTAAAAGCAATTAATTCTGTAATAAGTCCGATGCGGTGCCAGAGACTGTGGTCCTGCAGATGTAAACAGACTGCATGTGCTGAGGACGTGTGCGCTCCAGATATCAGGTGGCGTTCCTGGAGATGAGGTGGCGCATGCGCAGTGTTGCAAAAATGAGAAAGCTGAAGATCCTCTCCTATACCTTTAAATAAATAAAGCAACTGTTGTCATTTATTGTGTACACTGAGAAGAGCAGAAGACAAACGACAATTCTTATTATCTTTCTATACAAAAACAAGAAAGTTTTTCTCAAAGATGTTGAGATCCTTGTAACAAAAAGCTGCTCTAGCTTTAATGATAAAGCGGTGCTAATTGTTTAGTTGGGGGATACCGGGTCGTTCTTCAGGTCCAGGTTGGGCAGCAGAGGCATGTTGAGAACCGTCTTCCTCCTGATGCCGCTGTAACAGTATGTGCAGCCTGGCGGGATAAGGAATTCAACCTGCAACCATATGATTTCCTCTAACAAGACACGTTAAAAAAAAACTAACATTGAGCTCCAAGCAGCTGGTAACTGATCAACAGCAAGGTGGAAATGTATCAGTAGATGCTGGAAATAAAGCTTTCTGTACGATGAAACGTACAGAACATGTCAACTTTATAACTAGCATGTCATGTTTAAACAGTATTAAGTGAAAACAGCAGCGATAATCTGGACGCTACGACCAGCAGAGGGTTATCTCTGCATCATGTTCTCCAACCTGTCGTTGGGCTTCCTTGGGGCAGCAGGGTATATGTTAGGATGAGTGTATTGTCAGTTATCATGTATTTTCTTGTCAACGAATTCATCGGTACTATGGTGCAGTATGAATAAAGCAACCAGTTAAACTCTAACAGATAGATCATGAGATTTGGCCGAACATCGTTGCCTTTTTTTCTGCTACTTCAGAGACGTGGACACAAAGAAGAGTGACATCCTGGCACTTTATGTTAACCTTTGAACCCCTAGGTACTTGTTTCTGGGGGGTTTTTAAACAAGATCACAGCTAAAATTGTCTCAAAATAAAAACAGAACTGCTAATGTGCAAATAGTTTGTGGACGCTTTTTTTTTATTCCACCTCTTGACCTCCAACAAACCAACCAAAATCCATACGATTTTAATTGGTTTCTTTATTTTTATATAATAAGGGATGCCATTGCCAGGCTTTTTGTGTCCTATTAAGTATTTGGTAAAACATATTTCATTGTATTTTACGTTGGATTTTTAAAAGTCTAGTTCTTGAGGGACAAGGCCATGTAACTTTTAGGCACGCCTCAGCTTAAACACACCTGAATCAAATCATTAGGTATTAATTAAAGTCTGCAAAACTCGACTGCATGCTGAAGAGGCAATTGAAACACTGGATTTAGCTGTGTTTGGCAAGGAAAACATCTAGAAGATGCACCGATACTCGTTGGCCTGCATTTGAGACCTAATTTAATTTTCTCTAACTTTTCTAACTGTTAGACGAAGAATCCGCTTCAGCGAAAGTGAAACATCAGACTAAAACTAGAAAGGGGCGATAGCTGGCGAAGATTCGGTGGTTATGCAGTTGGTCAAAGGATATTTGGACTGCCCTCTGCCTCCGAGTCGTCTCGCCTTGATGTTGGGGAAAATGTCTCTGATGATCTTCCCAAAGTTGGCAGCGCTCAGCGGCCGATGCTGCAGGTTCTCACAGTGCCTCCTGCAGCTCACAGATCATAATCATCATAACCTCACTTCTTTGTTGCTGTAACGCAGGAGAAAAAGGTACAGCCTTCTGGGTTTTCCCACCTGTACGTCTCATAGACGTCCTGCTTGGGCAGACAGGTGTCCGAATGCTCCTCCAGGTGACTGCGGATCCAGTTACAGGTGTGGAGCTGGTCGGCTGTGTTGAAGGAACTGGGGTCGCCGCCGCTGTATGACGTATATCACAGTGTTTTCAACCTTTTTTGAGCCAAGGTACATTGTTTTCATTGAAAGAATTACGAGGCACACCACCAACCAAAAATTTAAGCAAATGATACTCTATAGTCGCATATATTAAATTTATAGTAATTCTTATCAAAGTGTCTTTAATATGAATCAAATAAACATGTATTTTTTATCATATTTTATATCTCTTATTTCAAATTGCACTTAACATGTCCACTTCAAAAATACTCAACAATTATCCAATTTCACCAAGATTGGTTAAGTTTATTTGATTTTGTTTTAAGTAAACTTACATTCTTTAATTATAATTACATTTACTAATAAATACTTTGATTATTGTTTAATATTTAGGTGCTTAATTTTAGTTTTATTCTTTAACATCATTATTTTGACCCATGTTGCAAAGCTTGTGATGAAGCGCCCTGTCAAAATGTGCTCAAATTCAAAATATCTTGAATTGTTAACTGAAGGAGTAAAATTTTTAACTGATTCACTTTCTAATATTCTCCACAGATTCAGCTGCTGATCCCTGCATATTTCCAATTAAAACACTTTCAGTTTTCCATACAAAAATTTTGAAAAATGTGCACAATATATGTGTTTGGGAGTTTTATGTTGATGTGCTTTAAGGTCCAACATCTGCATTGCGAATTTTATCAACTGAGCGCCAGTTACCAGTGATAGACCGAGAGAAATAAGACAAGCAGCGATCGGAGGGATTTACTCAAATGTATAGAAATGTAGTTTCATTATTAAACCTCTAAAGTTATTTATTATGTTTAGCTAACAATATATTTAAATTTATGCCATAATTTTATACAACAAAGCATTTCCAAAAGGGGCCTAAATCTGCCGTTAAACCTAAATAGTTTTTTTTTTTGTTCACCAAAAACAATTCTCACATTTTGTCTCCAGAGCTGGGTCCAGAGGGCAGCTGGAGGTACAGGAACAGCTTGTCATTGTCTGAGAAGCGCTGAACGTCTTGCTGTTGAACAAAAACATAACCCAGAGGTGAGCGGACGTAAATGAGCAGCTTTACGTTTTTTTCAGATCTAACGTGTTTCTTACTAATCACACTTTAAATTTCCGAATGAACGTTTTCCTACCAAGATCTGTTCCACTTTGGTCTGAACGTTCTTACTGCAAAAAACAAACAAAAAAAACGGATCAAATAATGGAAACTCCACATTTACAGAAATAGGAGAACTTGTTCAAATAAAGCAATAATGTTTCAGCACAGGAAGTTCATGACGAGTATCATAAAACATCTGATTTCTGTAGATACTCCTTATAATCAGTAAATTTTTTCTAATATCACTTCTTTCAAATATGACTTTTTGTCAAACATATCGCTTTTATGCCTTAAGCCAAGCTGACCACGTTTAGAAATAATTGTTTACTTAAGACGAAGTTCAACAATTACAATTTGCTATTTAAATTAAACAGTCTGATTATTGCAAGTTAAAAATTCAACTTTTTCATATATTTGCTGCTTAGCAGGGCTTAAAACTCACAGTCCGTATTGAATTTCTCTTCTGTTTTGCTTCCTCAGTTTAAAAGTAACATAAACCTCCTTTAAAATCCTTCAGATCTAAAGGTGAGGCCAGAGGTCAACCCCACCTAGGGGTTGACAATGCTGCTATCTACCTGCAAAACCTGGATGGTAGAAGAGTTTCTGTGAGAATCACATTTTTGATTTTTCCAGTGCTTTTAACACCATAATGATGGTGTACTTGGGTAGACTTACGAGATGTTGCTGTTTAGCTTTTGCAGCAGCATGCTGGGCTCCGTGTCGCCCTCTCCAGGCTCCAGACCTCCCTTTGCCCTCTGGGAGGCGTCGGCCTGCTGGTCCTCCGACATCTGGACCACCTAACCTGTGCTGAGAGCCACCATCTAAACAACACAAAAGGCACAAACATGTGATGTTAGAAGACAAAACAAAAACAAAGGTTTCCTGACCAGCAATGTTAACTGCTGTACTTCATACTGACTTTTCTAAACACCGTGACAGATGGGCGACATCAGCGCTCTAATTTGTGACACTGCTTTTTAGATTTTTAACACGTATTCAAAGCTACAAACTATCCTCTTTCATAGTGTTATTTTTTTTTATATACAATGAATCATTCCATCTTTAAAGATTTTTTTTGTACGGTAGTTGCTGTTTTTAATAATTCAGAAATAAATTTCCCACAAGCCTTATAAACCCTTTGGTTAACCCAGACCTGTTAAAGGACTACTTTATTGTCCGCTAACTCTATAACGGATTTTTGCTAGATTGCTTTATTTTTAAAGGATGTAGTTCCTTTTTGAGCAGCGTCCTAAAATTGAATTTACTGTGAACTGGCATCATATAAATTATGCAACTACTAGACCTTGTCAGAACAGCTCAAAATTACTATTTTATTTATCTAATTAAAACCAGAAGCATGTTAGGGATTCTATTTTCTATTTTATTTTTTGGGGGGCGGGGGCAACTATTTTTTATTTGCTTTTGAAAAATCCTGCTATCATTTATTTAACGATATGTACTTTATTTTATTTTTTAATCCCAATTTACTTTTTATATAATATTAAAAAAAATAGTTTTCAATACATTCTGAAAATCTATTAAAAAATAATTCTGATTCTTTTTTTATTGCCATTGATACAGTTTGCTTTTATATTTCATTCTTTCGTTATTTCTATTATTTATTATTTGGAGGGTTTAAGTTGGAGATCTGTTTCTAATTCTATTTGCTGAATACTGTAGGAAATGTGTTATGTCAATAAAGCTAGATTTAATTGATCAAGTGGAAGAAAAATTATTGAAAGTAAAAGCCTGAGACTGAAATAGTTTACCAAGTGAAGTAGAGAGAGAAATGAAAAGAATACAGTTTTGTCAAAAAGAAGGTTAATAATGAAATGTAAAAAATCCATTTCGGATCTATTGTAGCAATTTAAGATTAAGTAAATCCACAATTTCAAGTCTGAGATTAATTCAATGATATATGAATCTCAAGTTTAAATCTACTTCTACCTAAAAAAACAGGATGTTTAATTAAAAAAAATTAAAAGGCTTGGAATATATTTATATATATATATATATATATATATATATATATATATATATATATATATATATATATATGACAGAATGAAGCTGCATGGTTCATGGACAGAAGAGCTTTGGTTTAAAAAAAAATTACATAAAAAATTATTTTTCTGAGCCAACAGTTGTCATATTTTAAAAATGATGCCGTTCATCTCATTTGATCATCACTTCGTGCTGATTAACACCAGAATCCGAACCGGTTCCGGCTGTATTAACGAAAAAAGGCCCACTTGCTGCCGGGTAGAGACACATGCTGACGAACAAGACTGTTGTTCAGATAAACTGCAACAAAAGCGGCAGGAATATTCACTGAACTCAAACAGCAGCCCGTCTTTAGGCACACGGCCCACTTTCCTCACAAGCCGCTGGGTTCTACTGGGAACGCTGGCGAGCCGGCAGAGCTCCCATGTCAGCTCTGGCTGTCGTGTTTACAGCGCCGGTGGTCATGTGCCCTCCATTTACTACCAGACACACACGGACGCGACTCGCTCTACATGCAACTGCGGAGCTAACCGGCTAGCGGGGAACACTGACATCCTTCGCAAGTTGCTGGGAGAATAAATTAGTAATAAAAAGGACATTAAGTGGCAGGCTTTCATGACGAACACGTTTAACAAACGTCCGAAATCTATAGAACGTGTAAACATGCGTTTGACAGTACGAAAAACGGATGTTTAAAGAGGCTAACGTGGCTAGCTACTCTGTTAGCTCCGGGAAGCTACATATTGCCGTTAGCATTGGATAGAAAGCGAAGAAAACCCTACCAAACACCTTTTTGAGCGTCATTTATGATTTCAAAAACACTTCAAGGTAACAGGTAATTAAATATACTATTATTGTATTATATACTGGGTGACTCACATTGCAGTATTTATTTAAAAAAAGAAAAAGAAAGTACCTGAACCAAGATACAGCAAAAATCCCCCTTCAGATTTTTTTGTGATTGGACGACTTTGCTATGTCTGCCTGACTACAAAAGCAACGTCTATTGCGATTGGTCAGGGGTTAAAGATTTCCATGGATACCCAAAGTAGACCGAATTTTATTGGCTGAGCCGAAACATTTTTCCGTTAGGGATTTTTCTGATTGGACAACGTGTCCTGGTCTGCCCAGTTACAAAATAGATGAATTTATTTCATGGAATCTACCTAGTAACAGCCCTCTGATCAGACAAAGATGTTCGAAGATCAGAAAAACCAAGCCAAATTTCTCAATCAGACCAACTACTAAACGTTCATTTTGTATTATATTGAATATTAGAATACAAAAATTATGGCTTTAAACATTAAAAATATTACAAAAACACAAAACAGATTGACTAATCGGTTTTTTCCAGGGTAATACAGATTGTTTTTATTTTGACGTTCCAATTTCAGACCAATTCAGTTTTTTTTTTTTTTAACTATGAATGGGAAAAAAATGCTGTTTTTATTTTTTAATAGACATGCTAGCTTTGACTGAAACAATGCAAGTTAAAATAGCGTTACTCTTACCTTGTATTTGAGGCGTCACTCCAGAAACAATTTCCGACTCAGTTCTTAATTTATTTATTCAATTAAAATAAAATCTCGTTTAGCATATATTCAACTCCGTGGGTTAAGGTTAAATTTATTTTACGTTAATAAAAGCATGTTTTTAGGAAAGGCAGAATAGATGTTAGGGACTTTTGATTTTGGATTTTTTTAAGGTATTGTTTGTTGTTTTTCACCCATTTGTTTGTATATGGACTGCATTTATCCACAGAATGTGGATAGCAAGTACATTTGTACCTTGTTTTGCATGATGTTTAGTTTAATTTTAGCAAATCTATCGCCTTTACAGCAATGATATTGTCCCTGCCAAATAAGCTAATACATTAAAAAAAATTAAATAAAAGAAGACAGACAACACAGTTTTTTTAATTTATTGTATTTATTTTCCATTATACAAAAGTGAACGTAACCAGAAAGAAACTAAACTAGGATAGATGGGTCAATAGGTGGGAAGTTATTTTTGATGAAAAAAGGGAATCGTCTTCATTCGAACCCGCTGCAGAGAAACGGGACAAACAGGAATCAATGCAGACGTAATTTTTCACCCTCTGAAGTTCAGTTGTGTGATCCGAACAAACAGTAACAACAGGCCTTTATAGCAGGAAGGTAACAGGAACCCTACCTGACCAAGTGAGCAATGTCCCAGTTGGTTTCCGATGAAAGTGGACCAATAATTTCCACACCCTCCTCGGTCACCATAGCAATCTCATGCTGAAATGAAAAGTTAAATTAAAAGCAAGATCCTTTCCATTTTTCCCCCCAGAGTTATGTCTTTTGTGCAAGCTTTGCAACATGTTCAAAATAGGAACTTAACTCACCCTGTTGTAGGAGCGAGCATCTCTGTAGTAAAGGACTTTGAGACAGCGTTCCACAAGTTCCCGAGCTTCCTGTTTGGTGATCTCTGCCTTCTTCTCCAACATCTCTCGCATTAGGGGCTGTAAGCACAAGCATATAAACCATAAGCTTTACTTTAAACCCGCAGCTCACCTATAAATTTACATTCTGTTTAAATGATCAGAAATCAAATACTGTGCATATTTCAGAAATCCAGCAGTTACTGCATATGGTACAATACAAATTAATCCAATTGTGGTTATGAATATGATGTCTTTGTCTTGTAAAGTAATTAAAAGAAACATTTGTTTTGTCTTCAAGACTGTTATGATTGAAGGGAGCTCTAATGTGGGACTAATAGAGGATTATCTTATCTAATTTAGCAAATACAAATCCATATATTTATTTTTAATTGATTATTCAAAAGGGAAAATAGAATAAAGTTGTTTCAATTTTTGAAACGGACTCACCTGAGCTAGATATGCTCCAAATCCAGTCGCCACTGTGGGAGCTTCGTAAGCAACTCCCAGCTTGTCCACATAACCCAGAAAACTGATGAGGGTAAAACATTTAGAAAGTTAATAGAACAGCAATAATACGAAACAACAGCAGCTGATTCTCTTTCTTATTTATCTATTCTGATGGGGGACACAATTTCTCTCACCTCTCTCCATTGTAGAAACCTCCGATGACCACAGTGTTCCACAGAGGGTTCATCTTGCTGCGACGGTTGTACATCACCCTGGTCAGCCAGGAGTGGATGGCTTTTGGACTGTAGCTGTGTCCATCCCCAAGCAGCTCCTCGTCGATACTACAGCCAAAACAGCATTTATATAAACACACATACAGAGTCAGAGGGCTTCAAATCATAAATCAGGGACTTACACCATCTGTTCGATGACCTGTTTTAGGTACTGATAGTCGGCATAGTCCCCTGACGCTCCCAGGATGGTGTTGTTGTTCACCTATTAATAAAACAACTTGATTAACAAGATTGTCAGCTATCAGATTACCATATTTTTGTTGTTGTTTTTAATGGACGTTGTCACCTTCATAAGGCGAGAAATGTTCCTGAACCGAGCCAGAGAGCCATAAGAACCCAACATGTCAGCTGCAATGATAACACCGCCATTGAACTTCACACCGAGCACTGATGTTCCAGTTACCATCGGGTTACTGTGGAGAGAAGAAACAGCCATTAACAAACTGTTTATCATCTCCACATAATAAGATTAATTCTGAAATTGTGTAAAACCACAGTTAAATGCTACCTGGCCTCATAGGTTGATTACCTTTTGGCTCTAATGTATGATGTAGCAAACAGACCCAACGATCACATTTTTTTAAATATAGGTGAACCTAACTTTTCACATAGATTTTTACACAAACAGGTGGAATAGATTCTCCTGATCCTATTAAAAGTCAGTCAGAGTGAAAGTTTTGAAGCAAGTTCTTGCTTTAAAACTACAGGAATGTGGGAACTGAATCTAATCTAGTCTCCAACACTAGAGGCTACATCCTAAATCCTCCTGGAGGTCAGGATTATAACGGCATTATAGATGACATGCTGCATTTCAGTGCTAACTGGAAGTATGAGTTATTGAGATCCAAGAGAGAGAAATTTACCCCAATGTCCCTCTCAAGTCACAGTTAAAAACTCAAAAAAAAAAAAAAAAAAATCCCAGATGGCTTGCATACATATAACACAATAAAGCAGTAAGAAACTTGACATACATCAACAACAATAGTTTTTCATCAAAACAGTGGTTAACACGGTGCTATAAATTCATTTATTTATCTTTACTTTATAATAGTAAGTATATATGAGTCAGTGGTTTAGGCGTTTCTTGTTTATCTGCATGCTTTTTTTTAAAACCCCAGATTAGTAGATCTGGTAGATTGAGGCAAATGGCTGCTGATGCTAAACCAGGTTCTGGTGAAGATTCATCCCCATTTGAAGGAGCCCTAATCAATAATACAGACAGAGTCCAATTCAAGAAAACATTTTCAGTTTTAAATCCGTCTATATTATTATATTAACCAACCAATTAAGATTATATTTGTCGATAAGTAAACCCATATGAATAACATTAATTATATTATGTTTAGGTGAGGTGCATCGGGCACGACCCACTGGACGGATGGCAGGAGATTACCGGGAAACACACTGGTTAGAGAGAAACAGAAGAGGATGAGGATAAATATATAATTATTGACTTCAACTTAGCATTTATCTAATAGCAGTACATGTGAATAAAAGACTAATTAAATAATAAAACTATTACTCAACTTCCTTAACGGTAACAAATAAATGTTTTCTGAATATTCTGAAATATTTGTTTATATTTCTTTAACCTTCTCAAAAAAATAAAAAGACAGCCAGGAATATATCAAGACATACTTTACTCATATTCAAGTTTCCTAAGTGGATGCAGAGTTATTGTAACGTTTAAACTACTTAACTCTAATATTATGCTAATTTCAGTCTTTAAAGCAAATCTGAAAGTAAATAAAGTCTTATCACTCCTTAAAAGGCTGGTTGATGCTATATTTAGTCTTAAATCAACGCTATTATTTATATGTTTTTGCTTTTCACATAATAAAAAACAAAACTGTCCAAGCTAGCTTAGCTAACAGATTTACAATTTATTAAACGACAAAAAAAAATTGGTATATTTGACCTAACGTGGCTTAATTTGTATTCATCAAACCCATATTTAATACATTGAAGTGTCAGTTAACGGTAACTATATGCTAAACTGCTGATTTAGGTCATGTTTCAGCGTCGGTTAGCCATCGGTTCTCCATGATGATGCAGCACAGCAGCGCAGATCAAACCGAAACCGTCTCCGAGCTTCGGACCCAGCGAACCATCCCGGGTTCCGGTTTACTCACAGCGTGTGTCTGACCGGGCCACAGGAGGTACCGGCTCCGGGGCTGCTGGTGCCGGGGAAGGAGTACAGCTGCCCAGGCTTAGGTCCATTCTCCCAGAAACTTAGCTTCAAACCGCTGGACTCCATGATGAACTTGACGGAAGTGACGACACAGCCCTGGAGCGTCACTTCCTCCCCAACTTTATTTACAATTTAAAGGAGTAAACATTTTTTTGCCCCAACATTAGAGGTGCTTAAACCTGGATGGGAAAAGGAAAAGAAACAATTAAAGAGCTTAGGATGGGTAATAAACTCTGAAGTCAATGAAATTCGTTTAAATCAGTTAGATATAGGTCAAACATTTACATTACCTGCAGTACCACCTCGGATACTTCCTGATGCTGAAGTTGATTTTTCATTACTAGAAAAGAAGAAAAAGATACATTTTACATTATGAATAAATACATAGTACAAGACTACTTAAATAAATATTATAACTATATACAAATATACACAGATGCATCTAAAAATACAGCTAATAGGGTAGGGATAGCATTTACTGTGCCACAGTTTCAAATTGAGGTAGGGAAAAGGATTAGTGATGGAGTCTCTGTGTATACAGGAGAAATGCTTGCTTTGCTTTGAGCAGTTCAATGGGTGGAAGAGGTCAGACCTTTAAAATCTATCATTTGCTCAGATTCTAGTTCTTCATTAGTCAGTTTGCAAAATAATCAGTCAGAAAGTAGGCCAGATATATTAATTGAAACACAACAAACACTTTACAGAATCAATATGATGGGGTTAACAGTAAATTTTGTATGGGTTCCATCAAATCACAGGATTAAGGGGAATGAAATGGCAGACAGGATGGCTAAGGAGAGTATCAATCAGGTAAGGATAGATGTTAATGTTAGTTTTAGTATAACAGAAATAAAGGGTATAATTAAACAGAAAACAAAGAGAGGTGGCAGAGGTTATGGGTAGATGAAAAGAAAGGAAGGTGGTTTAATAAAATCCAAAAGATAATTGGACAACTGAGAAGAACAGAAAGAAGCAGGAGAGAAGAGAGAATTATTTCAAGACTTAGAATTGGACACACTGAATTGAATAGATCACTATTTTTGATAGGGAAATATCAGACAGGGAAATGTGACTGCGGGGAAGATGAGACAGTGGAACATGTTATTTTAAGTTGTAGGAATTCTCTGTCTCAGAGAAACAAGTTAATAAGAAACCTTAGTAATATGGAAATGACATTTGATATTGTGGATTTACTGCAAAATGACTCGGGAAGCAGAGGATATCCGGCTATATATGATTTTTTGTAACAGAGTAAGTTGTATAGTAGGATATAGGCTTTTTTTTTTGGTCATGTGGTCCACACTCCATACTAGTTGGTAGCGGTAATGCACACCTAATTCTTTTTGCCAACTGCCAATAAATTTCAACGAAGAAAGAGGATGTGGTATATTTATAAAGCAAGGGATACAATATCAGGTACTAGAGAAAGAGAAAAAAACTGGAATATATAGTAATTAAGATATAGGAACAAGAAGGTAAATTTAAAATAATAATTGAATATCCTGAATTAAAAATAGATAATATAAATATAATAAAAGATGAAGATAAAGTTGAAATTCTGGCGAAAACATTAAGTAAAATTCACAGTTCAAATAATATTAGTGAAGAGAGAAGAAAAGGAAGAGAAAATACAAAACTTAAATATAAAGATGTATTACAGAGTGTTGAAGAGACAAAAAATTTGTTAAATATTGAGTTTACAAAAGCTGAATTGAATTATGCACTTAAGGAGACAAAAAATACAGCACCAGGTAAAGGTCAAATTTGGTATAGAACGATAAGACAACTCAGTGAAAAATCGAAAAATATAATATTGCAATTATATAATAAAATTTCGGAGGAGGGAAAATTACCGTTGAATTGGAAAGAATCAATTTTAGTACCAATCGCTAAACCAGGAAAAGATAACTCAAACCCAGAAAACTACAGACCAATAGCTTTAACATCAAATATATACAAAATAATGGAAAAAATTATCAATAATAGGCTAGTATATTATTTAAAAGATAAAGGATATATGTCAAGATATCAGAGTGGTTTTCGAAAAGGGAGGAGTACTAATGATCCAATGCTCTGTTTAGAGCATGAAATTAGAAGAGAACAAGTAAATAAAGTGTGGTGGTGATATATTTTGATATTAAAAAAGCATACGATATGATGTGGATGGAGGGATTACTAATTAAATTATACATGTTGGGCATTAAAGGAAAAATATTTAAATGGATTAAAAACTTTTTAACAAATACTTCACCAAGTTAGAATTGGTGAAGTAATCTCAGGAAAATATATTGTAGAAAATGGAACTCCACAGGGGAGTATCATAAGTCCATCACTGTTCTCAGTTATGATAAATGATGTATTTAAAGATATTGGAAAATAAATGGGATGTTCACTGTTTGCCGGTGATGGAGTTGTTTGGAAAAGAGGGAAAAATTTAGATTTTATTGTAAAGAAATTACAAGACGTCATTATTAAAATAGAGAAATGGGCGTTGCAATGGGGATTTAAGTTCTCAGTTGCAAAAACAAAAGTAATGATATTTAATCAGAAAAAAAATTAATAAGGAAATGAAATAAAAATGATATAACCAAGTAAAGTGTATAAAATTTGTAGGACTATGGTTTGATGGAAAACTAAAATGGAATATACATATTCAAAAACTTATTGATAAATGTAAAAAAGTGTTAAATATTTTGAGATGCTTGGCTGGCAGTGACTGGGGAGCAGATAGAAAATCACTAAAACAGATTTACAAAGGTATGATCAGATTTAACTTAGACCTTGGATGTATAGTTTAAGGTTCAGCAGCTAAAACACATTTGGTTAAATTAGACATTATCCAACATCAGGCATTAAGATTATGTAGTGGAGCATTTAAAACCACACCAACAGCAGCAATAGAAATAGAAGTGGGAGAAATGCCGTTAGATTTAAGAAGAAGAAAACTAGAAATAAATTATAGGTTAAATTTACAAAGCAATACATTTGATAATCCAACCTGGGAAATTTTAAATCCATGTTGGGAAAAAGAAAAGAAAGAAATTAGGAGTTTTGGATGGACAATTGAAAAGAAATTAAAAGAATTTAAAATGAAGGATTTAGAAATTACTCAAACAATACAAACATCAATTATACCACCATGGATTCTACCAGAAGCAACGGTAGATATTTCAATATTAGAAAAGAAACAGGATAAATCTTACATTGTAGACAGTTATTCAGTACAGTTACATTTAAACAATTATTATCAATTTATTCAAATTTATACAGATGCATCAAAAATAACTGGAGAAATAGGAATAGGTTTTGTAGTACCAGAATTCAATATAAAAATAAGAAAAGGAGTTAAAGACGGATTATCAGTATACACAGGAGAAATGTTGGTAATATTATTAGCTTTACAATGGATAGAAAACATAAAACCATTAAAAACAATAATATGTTCAGACTCAAGTTCCGCATTATTAAGTTTAAAATATCATAAATCAGATAGTAGGATGGACGTTTTATTAGAAATATTTCATACATTATTTAGAATACAAATTATGTGTTTAATAATTTGTGTGGATTCAAACACATATTGGAGTAGAAGGAAATGAGAGGGCAGATAAAATAGCAAAGAGGGCAATTCAATATCCTATTAGTTTTACAGTTAAAACAAGTAAATCTGAGGCTAAGAGTATTGTTAAAGAAAAACTGATGGAAAAATTGCAAAAACGGTGGGATGAAGAAAAAACAGGAAGCTGGTTTTATAAAATTCAGAAGAGAGTAGGAGAAAACGAAATGGTAGAAGAAAGGAGGAAAGAGTTATAACACGGTTAAGGTTTGGGCATACAGCACTAAATTATACACTTTTTAAAATGAAAAAAACATAATACTGGCAAATTTGAACACTGTGGAGCGTTAGAAAAAATTGAACATGTTATGTTAGAATGTCGTGGGTATGAAAGAGAAAGACGTTATATGAAGAGGGAATTTGATTATATTAAAGAAAAGGTTAATTTATCATATACATTGAGGAAGAATCTGGGGAGTAAACATACAAATATTTATTAGATATTTAAAAAAAACGAAATTATTTCATAGAATCTGATTATAATAGATGTGTGTGTGAATGTGTGAATGATATAGAGGGGCAGAATAAGTAGTTACGTATAAGTGTTTGTAAAATATATATATATATATACCGCAAAGTGCAGTATATATATATATATATATATTTGCGGGCAGACCACGAAAACGAAAAAGCAATGTCTGTTTGCAAATGCAATTGCAAACAGAATGATTGATCACTAATTTTATTTATGGGGCAAATAATGCAGCCACATTCTTAAAATGGAAAATAATTCTGCAAATGCTTTTTCATTTTCAAATTTTAGATTTGAAATTGAATTTTGGAAACTGTTTGCTGGGGCATATTTTGTTTTTTTTCATTTTAAATTTAATTAAGTGAAAGAATGAGCGGTCTTAAATAAGAAAATTAAAATGCAAACAGGATTATTAATAACAAATTTTATTTATGCGTCAAATAATGCAGCCACATTCTTAAAATGAAAAAGCATTTCTGAAAATTCTTTTTCATTTGAATTATGGTAACGATTTGCTTCCATAGTTATATGTACAGGTAGGATGTATTTACAAACCATCACAAACCACGCACCATTCCAGTGAGTGGCCAACCACCAATAAAACTCAAGAAGAAGAAGAAGAAATTTGAGCATTGTGTACTTAAAAAGTTTTTGAAGACAATTTGAACTGATATAATTTAATACATTTTAAGACATTTATTTTTAGGTAAAAATTATTGATTTAATTAAATAAGTGTGTGCATGTTGATTGAGAACAAAGTATTGCGATTGGGTAAGATAATTTTAGGAATTGTTTGATTTTGTTGATATTTATTTGATCTCTACCCCAAAAATATTGTATGGTATTTTTATTATGAGGGTCTTCAGCAAAGTATTTTTATTGCAGTGTGATGGTTTATAGTCTTTGTGAAAACCAACATGTCTTTAAGCTCCTCTTACACTTTAATTTCCCCAGTGTGAGAAAATGAAGGATTTCTGGTATATTCTAACAAAATTTTATCCAGCAATTTTGAGCGGATACGATTTTTAAAAAAACAACAACAAAAAAAACAACAACAAAAAAACAGAAGAATAACACAAAGAAGAAACATGAAGGTAAGAGTTTATACCCTTTTATCTTGATAGAATGTTACTTTGTATAATGCTCCACTGATTCATCAAGCTAGTTTCAACAATAGTAATCCAAGTTTCAGCAGGTTTAGTGTTGTAAAACCAGCAAAAACTCCAGTTCAATACTTTACAAAAGAAACAAATTGTAAATATGTTCAGTTTCATTGAAAATCTAGATAACTAAAATAAAGTAAATGTGGGAAAAGTAAGGACACAGCTGTAAAAAAAAAAAAAAATTGATAACATATTTATTTAATTATTTAATTAAACAATTAAGAGTTTTTACTCTTAGTTGTTTTAATTTGTTTTTATGATTACACAAAAAAAATATCAGCAGCTTTCAGGCGGTGAACATTAAACTAGTTGAAGTTTATTACTGCTGATTTTGTTTTCCAAGAACTAAAATGGCCTTTTAAACTCATCCCATACGAGACATAACTGTCAAACCGCAACATTTGGAGCTGCATGAGCCGATTTTACCAAGCGGACGGATTCAGCAGGCTGCAACATGCACGTTGCAGCTTCCACCCCGGCACGCCTGCTTGTACAGTCAGGGTTGCCTGAGCAACAGGGTGGGACCCTTATTGCTGCAACACACCTCAGTTTTCCTTATAACTAGTTCAGACAGACAAAGAGGTAAAAACACAGGTGGGAGGAGGACAAAAGGGTGTCAGAGTCCGCTCATACACCGATCAGCTGAGGTCCGGAGCAGGTTCCACTCACAGATCTCTGCTTGAGCTGAACTAGGTTCACCTTTTCTCACCTGTCTCCCCTCGCCAGCTGGCCAACAGCGCTTAGGGAGCTGCTGTAAGTTCTACTCTAAAGTAAACTATTTTACTGTTTTCTGTGGGGTATCTGTGGGCCCAACCCTTCGCTATCATTCTCTCCGATCTGCCTACTGTTAGATAGGAGCTAAGTAAATGTGGATTGAAGTTATAAATGAATGTGAACAAGTTTGTGGGGCTGGTTTTATTTTCCTGGTTCGGCAGAGTTTGTCCAGCGTTGTGTCAACAGTTCAGTTTGTTCTAGCTGTGTCTCATTACTGTGTGCCATTGTTTCTGAAATACCTTGTTGTAAGTCAAAGTTCCCTGGAAATAGGCTTTGATTGCTCAAACAGGCTATACAGTTTTTTAATAGTTGCATCCAAGACCTACAGGCATCAGAGATTTACGTTCTCTCATGTTCAACATGGATGCCAGAACAATTGTGCTCGTTTAATATTTATTCTATTAGTTTCTCATTTTTTTACATCATAACTGAGTGTAGTTGGTATTTTCTTTATACTCTGAAGAATCCATCTGTTATAAACTGTCCTAAAGTTGCAACAAAGTTCATTTATTCATCGGTTCCCACGTTTTTACTGAATATGAAAGTAAATTGATTGGGACTGTGGTTCTGTCCTTCATATTTTAGACTTTTTCCTGCTAAAACACACCTGACTGGTGATCAACAAGCATCAAGTTGAGTCATATATGCTGAAAAGAAAGAAACATCTAAAACATAAAGGACCAGAACTGAATAATAAAATAATAATAATAATAATAATAATAATAATAATAATAATAATAATAATAATAATAATAATAATAATAATTGAATTACAAACTTGCTGGAGGATCAGAGTTTCTACATTACACTGGAAAAGCCAAATATATTTCTGATGGCCTTTAAAGCCTTTGAACGCAGAAGAACAAAATTAAGCTATTTGGTCCAAAAACCGACAGGTAAGTTTAGAAGAGTGAGATATAGTCAAGATTTGTAACCCTTAGATTACTTCGTCCTTTAGTCCAGCATGGTAGTGGATGTATCATGCTGTTAGGCGTCCACTGATAGTGTGCAGGGAACTAAATTAAGTGAATTACGAAAATGTACAAACTCTTAAGTTCCCCAACCTTAACCAAGGTATACCCTAAGAGGATAATGATCCCAAACACAGCAAAACTGGTTTTGGAAAGGTATAAAAGCGTTAAACCATGAGTACGTTTTAAATAACTTGTATAAATTCTGACAAAAGTGGTAAAATATGCAGTATTAAGATTGAAGCTTTCAACAAAATTCTCACTGCGCTGTATATTAAGCTAATGCGCTTAATTTTAATGTTTTATCTCTAGGTAAAAGAAAGAAAATAAAAGAAATTGTGCATCAGAATCTTAGTTTTAAAGTTATTTTAAGTTGCATTGTGTCATTGGTTCAAATAAAGGTTTAAAATCCAATGATTAACATTAATTTCATCACCAAAATGCATTTATGTAAACCTGGAAGCTCAACTGTATGCGACCTGTTGTGGATGTGATGGGTTTTTATTTACTGTAAATACCTTTGAGAAGGTGACACCAAGGTCCTCCTGAGCACAACAATGTTGCTGTTTGTTTTTTTGTTTTTTTTTAAGTAGCACCTTCAGTCAGAAAGCAACAGCGGTGTCTAAATCCAAAATCAAACAAAAGCCGTGTTCATGTTTTTTGCACCATAAACAGGAGGAACATGGAATCCACAAGAGAAGATCACCAGGAAGAAACATCCAGGTGGGAGTTCATCCTCGATGCATTTCTTTTCATTGACCTGTGATAAAACTCCAAATGAACTTTTTCCATGTTGCCTTATTATTTATTGTACGTTCTTGCAGTAAAATCCTCAGAGATCAAACCCTTGAAAGCAGCGACAAACAAACCGCAAATGAATCCACAACAACTCCAACAGGTAAAACCGGAACTTTGTACTGAAACACTTTATAATCCGACAGCTGCTAAGTTATCATCGTATAATTACAATATTTATTAATATGGTGACGTAGTTTCTCTCTAGAGACTGACTTTTAAGACCATCAATGAACATTGCAGCATAAATAAACTTCAAGTGAAATTGATGATGTTTCATTTATGCCGAAGAATAATCCGAAACTTTTTTTAAGGGCAAGAGAAGAAATTATCTTAAAGAAAATCCAACCACCAGCTTTATATTCTTTTGGACCTGAAATAATTCAACTAACGCAAATATAACTAAAGCATTGGTTTAATTTAATGCTTTTTTAAAAGGTTATCGGAGATTTAAAAATATCTGTTTAGTAACTCATAACGTCTTGTTTACGTCGCTTTCAAATATGGCAAGAAGAAGGCCTGCTTCTTTCAGCCACTCCTCAAAAGAGGAAAGCAAAGAGAGGATGCAACTCAATCTGGTTTTGTGTTGATCTTAATGGATGAACAAATAAATAATTAGAGCAAAAAAATTGTGATTTTGGACAAACTGCTACCAAGTAAACACAAACTGGACAATAAAATTGTCTTAACGCCGCAGTCGATAAAAAAAACCTCACGCAAATGTCGGGTTTAGTTATTTCTGGGGTTTCCATAGCAACGGGGAAACAGCATCCACAAGCCAGCTGGTTTATTTTACAGGCAAAAAAACCAACAACATTTTCCATACAAACATCACAAGTGTAAATGCTTATTTAGCTAAACGTATCTTTAAAATATAGTCCTATTGTTACATCAGGTAGGAAGTTTATATATTTTTTTGGATCTCTATCTGAGTATTTGAGTGATTTTGTTGACACTAACAGGCCTAGTAAAGCTAAGAAAACTGGTGTGTGGTGCTATGGGCCTGCGTACCTTTGAGCGTTTTTAGAGCACAGTATTATTTATTAATAATTAATTATTATTGCAGTTTACACTCTTTATTTTTGTAGCGCCAATTTAAATCAGATGTCGTCCCAAGACACTTAAGAAAAACATTATTTTACTCTAATCATAGATACATCATAAACAAATCAGTTAAAAAAAAAAGTTTCCTATCTAAGGAAAGATTTACTCCTGCAGAATCAGCAGCCCTTCACCATTTTAATGGACTGCCAATTTTCTGATGATTTGTTTTATGTATTGAGGAAGAAATGTAAAGAAAAATTTCTTCTTTTATGTTTTTGGTTTGGCAGACAGCATTGGCAAATCTTAGAAAGAAGCAAACTATCCTTTTATAGTAACTAAAGATCTTAAATGTGCCTTGTCTGCTAACGTCTTTCGACAGAAGAAGAGGAAACAGGAGAAGGATGCAGAGTTGTTGAGCCAGATGGGGCCTCAGCAGGTAAGAGGGACAGAAACGGGCCTCAGTGTCATCCTCGCTTTGAAGACAGGAGGACCATCTGTAAAACGATCTGTAGGTCTTTCACATTTCTTTTATGTTAAGGTGAGGAAGAGGAAGAAGAAGTGGTAGACAGAGAAGAAACGCCTGCTGCAGAAGAAGAGGGTGAGAAAAGATGCGAGCATTATTATAATCTCAATTCAGTAAGCGTGTCTGCTCTCATCAGTTTTATACGTTTGTTTTATTGTCAGGAGGGATTCAGCAAGCGTCTGAATGCCAGACAGGTGAGTCTACCAGCTTACTTCTTCATCCTCCTCCTCAGTTTCCATGCTCATGTCTGGTGTGTCTGTTGTTCATCAGAAGCAGAGGAGTCCGGGGAATCAGAGGAGAAGCTCTTAACACCATGCAGGGACAGACCAGGTTTTTACGTTTTATGTACATTTTCAGTCCAGTCCTTCTATGTGAACTATTTTACTTTGAAGGCATGGGTTTAACAACTGGAAAAGAAATAGACAGCAACAGATACGGCAAGCTCTAAGTTGATTTAAAAAAATAAAATAATTTGTGTCTATTAAACTGAGTTCTCCTTGGTATTTTTAAATGTCTAGCCAAATTTTTTTTATATTTTTGTAAACGTAGAGTAGAAAAACACATGAAATATGTTTAAATATTCGGAAAATAATGTAACACTCAAAAACTTTTAAACAAATTTAAATCAAATAACGTAGGGCTAGAGCAGATTGGGATGAAATTTAAGTTTTTAAAGCTACGAGCCCGAGTTTTCTGTGAAAGTAAACACATTAATATCAGATGTATTTTATTCACTGTGAATCAAAAGATCATGTCAGGGTAGATTTTTCTATTTTGCTGTTAACAATTAATCAATATAACAATCTTCCTCATGCTTCCTGTGACATCAAATTAACTATTAAAGAGGTCGTTTAAAGATGGCTGACTGTAAGTTTCTTCCTATGTTTCTTATTATGTTTTAATGCCTTTAGAAATGCCTTTAAGAGATGTTCATCTGTAATTCGGACAGTTGCACCAAAGCCTGTGAAAAATCTAACTGCAATAAAACAAATGGAAGCGTTAGAAAGATAGTTTCAAACCACTTTAGAATATAGCCTTGTTTCCATCAAATGTTTAATGCACATTTTTAAGCATCACATATAATAGTTGGACGAAACTGACCAAAATTCAAACTAAATCCCACAAATTTGCAAAAAAAAAAAATTACTCTTAATGATTGTTTAAAACTGTTTTCAGCTTTTTATTTTTAAAGAGTTAATGGCATTAAAACTGATTAAAACATATTTGACAAATAACTTCTGATATAGAAAACCTATTTCACAACTTCCTGTTTACATCAATCAACATCTTTGTCATTTACGCTTTCAGCTAGTCGGCAATCTATGGTTGTGTCACCTACTGACCCAAACGTCTCAGGTTAACTAGCTGATTAGTGGTATGACACAATGAGTTTCCAAAAATGATTATTTTTACAGTATTCGAAATTCAAGAATGTTGGGTTTTCCATATCTGTAAACCGTAATCATCAACAAAAGACAAATGCACTTTTACGATTGTAACTTTTGGAGTTATTGTAAGTCAATTGTAAGTTATTACCCTCTAAATGCTGACTGGTCAGCTGTGTGTTTGTCATTCCTATCTGCAGCTCCTCCTGACAGTCTGCCTCTGACAGGAGATCGGCAAATGAAGAGGAAAGTGCTGGCAGCTCCAGCCATGAGTCTCTCACTAGGTGACAAAGTCATAGCTTTCAGTTCTTGTTTATTCATGCATCAGTTTAATCCTGTCGTCTCAAACTTTAAGATGATGGCCTTTCTCCTTCAGGTGGCAGCGAGTCGATAACGTCTGACGATATACAATCAGTCTTTCTCTCCCCCTCTCCCGAGGATGTAGACGACGCTGGACTTGATTTTGATTTGGACGCCATGGAAACGCCGTCCGACAGCGAATCCTTTCACTTCCCCATCTATGACCTGGATCTTGAAGGTGCCCTTATGAAAACACGTGACATGAAACAAACTGACATTTTAGAAGATTAAGTCATCTCATGTGAATATGAAAAAAAAACTGGTAAAATCTCAGTTTGAAATCGAGTGCATGAACCACATGTAATAACCATGTGAAAAATAGTGTTTTCAAATGTAATCGAATTGAAAAATACTTTGTTAATCTTAAAGGGAAATGTTCTCATAACTTTATATAAAAGTTTCTTCAAAGATGAGTTGTAGATGCTGAAAAAGGTGGGCAGGGATGATCTCCTGTAGCAGTCTGCCTTACTGCAGAAATACATACGCCTCTGAAGACACTCTGTTGTTGTAGAACAGTCTGATGAAGAGGATGCTTAGGCTTTTCCACAATTTTCTTCATTTTATGAATAATTGTTTTTTGCATGCTAATCCCCAGAGGGTCGAGAACATCCAAACTGCCCCCTTCTCTAGTCGCCCTCACTCCTGCTCTGGATCTTGCCTTCTTTCATTTATTTATTTTTTGGTATATTTAGTTGTCATGGTAACCATAATAACAAATATCCAGATGTAAGAGTATAATAAGCAATAATAATATGTTGGGAATCAGATTTTCCCTCATGTGTTTCATATTCGGGAATGTTACTGTTTGGTAACATGTGAACACATTGCTTTGAAATGTGTGAACCTTTTGGAAGTAAGACATTTTTTCGCTTGCATGTAAAAATAATACCATATGAAAACATGTGAACACACGTTTTAAACACGTGAAAGATTTTGGATTGTTTATTTGTAAATATTGTTGTGTGGTAACATGTGGAAAACCATTTGAACCATGTCATCACATGGGCTTTTTGGTATATATTACATGTGAAAACTATCCCATGTTAACAAATGTGTTCACATGTAATAATTTGGGGATCATTCTCCTCATGGGAGGTCTCTTGTTGTGCAGAAATTTTTGTAAATCTATTCTTCACATGTTTTTGTTTCTTCTATGATGATCATAGCTGCTTTTTTCCATAGGGCTCAGAAGTCCGAATGATTTTTATGTGTTTTCAGGTTTCTGTTTTTTTTAATTTTTTTTTCAGATGACCTGCGACGTCTCGGTGTGGCCTCCCATCGCCACACCGCCTTTGGGTCTAGATCCATATCTGTACCAGGGCCTGACCAGTTTGGACTGGGAGCTCTGGAAAGGGAGGATTTGGTGGACAGTGGAGGCACCAGGTGGCGTTGCTTCACAACGGGCGATCCTCCTCAGGAGTCAAGGGTCAACATGAGTGTCCTGGAGCCTTACCTCAGGGTTCTATCACACGGAGGTCCGACTCGCTGGTTTTACTGTTTGACCCTCACCCACAGCTCAACTCAACCTGCTGCTGTCATCTCTCAGGATACTATGGAGACGGTGAAAACGACATCATTGTGTTTTCCTCCTGTTACCTCCCGGAGAACAGTCTGGAGAATTATCAGTACGTGATGGACAACCTGTTCAGGTCAGGAGCTGTAGCCGATCATGGAAGCTGATTGATTTAATTGAAAAATTTGATCTTGTTTCTGATTTGCTTATGTCTTGTCAGGTTTGTCACCGGGACTCTGGAGCTGATGGTGGCAGAAAACTATGTGATTGTTTATCTATGTGCTGGAGGTCAGAAGGAAAAACTCCCAGGAATCGGCTGGCTTAAAGAGTGTTACACCACCATCGACCGGAGGTAACAGCAGCACAGACAAGATCTAACCAGCATCTAAGGTTGATGCCTTCACTTAGACAATAAAGTTGTCAAATGAAGCGACAATCTAGGTTTCTTTCTCTTGTTTTGCAGCAAATTAGCTGATAGATGATAATAATATAATCATCTCACTAAGATATGGTAAAGGTGTTTAATTATGGAATTTATGTCAAATTTAGTAAAAAATATGAATAAGTCCACAAGTGCAAATAACTAACTTCAAGTTAGTAACCAGCTCTTTATTTTGGGCTAATGTGTCGTTTCAGAAACATCCCAGCAGGGGGAGTAATTTTCCCACAGTTGAATAAAAACAAATTTAACTCAATCAAACAAATACAACAAAAAGAGTCAGAAGATACATTACATAACTCAAATAAAAAATTTTATTAACTGATTTTTTTGTATAGGTGTTTGTTTATTTTCTCTTAAATTTCTGTTGTACTGAGCAAATATATATATTTAAATAGTCTTACTTATTACCACCTTTGATTATGTAGCTACAAGTTCATAAAGTCTGCTTATTCTATCTCAAATCTGCATCAGAAATAGTTTTATTAAAGCTGAAAATCAGCTCCAGTTAGAGCAAAAGACTTTTAAATCTGTTTTAAATTTGTTTCTGGATATGTTTGTAGGTTGAGGAAGAACCTGAAGGGTTTCTATGTGGTTCACCCCACCTGGTACATCAAAATCATCATCACTATAATCAGACCTTTTATCAGGTTTGTTGTCTCTTTTTTTTTTTTCTTCCGAAACCAAACAACAAGATAAAAAGTTTAACACTGCTAAACTAAAACAAATGGGTTCAATGTTTCACATGTTCAGCTCAAAGTTCAGCAGAAAGCTTCAGTTCGTCAACACGCTTCAGGAGCTTTCTCGGTTCATTCCTACTGAACATCTGCAGATCCCAGACTGCGTCAGACAGTGAGTTTAGCACAAACATTAAAGGGTTTCTCCAGATGAAATAGTTTAACCAATCTTCGATTTTCCTGCAGGTACAACCAGAACCAGTCCAGGTGAAGTTCAGCGATAGCCTGAAAGGATCAAAATCTTTCTCCCTGTAGTATTTATTGTGTTTCACAAAGCAGGAAGGGCTTTTTGTTTCTCCGGGACACTTTCAGTCTGTGTTGCTGGAAGAGAATGACTCTACTTTTATAGTTTTATCTTGCAAACATTGTTTATTGGAGGCTTTGGAATTGTTTATTTCAAAGAGTTTTTTATTTTATTTTCAAAAAAATAAGAAAAAAAAAGCAAATTAATAGCAAACACAAGCTCTTACATTTTACTATTTTATTGGATTTTGTATTTTTGTATTTTAATTGAACTTTAGTGATAAAATAATTGCATTTGTCAGTTATTTAGGCACATTGTTAGGATTCAAAGCACTAAACCTGAAGCACAACAGTTAAAAATACAATGATTAAACCGCAGCAAAAAACTAGGAATGAGTAAATAATCATTTTGTATTACTGAGAATACTTTTAATAAGAATTAAGGGACAGTAGAGCTAATAAGCTTTTATGTTTTTAACAATTTAACCCATTCGCTCCATTACTCTGTGTCAGTTTTCAACATTTGCTCTGTCTCTTCACATTCAGTGTTCTTAACACAATCCCATTCACGAGAGCTATCTGGATATGCATTTGCTTACTTTTTCTAATTAATAAAATGTACTTTTTTAATTCATGACAAATCTGTGTGTTTCATGTTTTACGTTTTCAAAGAAGTGTTTCTGAAAACAAAGTTTGCATGTATAAAAATAAGCCGTGTTCTCGCATCATTGGCGCTGACGATAGGCCTACTTCTCCTTCTGCAGAAGCAATAGCGAAATCTTTATAATTTTGTACATCCTTCTACAATCTATAGAGGGATTTTACACTGACTTCATGAGAACTAGTACCAACTTTAGCTGCACTAAGATGAAAACACTCCCAGCTCTACCAGCCCAATGTCACAGCGAAACAATGGAAACCTTGTGTTTACAAAAATGTACCTTTTGTTACTTGCTTACCGTTCAGTCAAAATTACATAAGCTTATAAAATTACATCATCTTGATGCAAACATGTAAATGAAACCACATACGGGTTTGAAAAGGGATTTTCACTAGAAAAAACTGATGTAAATGATAAAATGTGTTTGCCTGACAGCAACGATATGACCGATTCGCATCATCAGCATTATAAAGCATTTTAAATATGTATTTAGATTACGGGGAGCTGAGTTGCATCTGTATCGCCTTTTTAAATATTCCACACATGGGAATCTTTGTTGAAAAATACACAACAAAGTCCAAAGCTATAAAAAGTTTGTGGATCTTATCAGCCTGGAGGAACTAACAGTCCTCTGCAGTAGTAATCAGACCCAGCAGGTCTGATCCAGATCGCTAATGAAAACATCGGAGAGAGTTGCATGTGAGTACCTTCAACTTGAGCAGGGAAAGGAACACTGTGGTCATTTATTAAAAAAAACAAAAAAAAACAGGAAGGGCTAAAAATATGAGTGTATGTTTTAGAAATGCTCTTAAAGGACACAAACATTTTTCTAAAGTCCCTTTCTTGTTAAATCATGACATAAATCTTGTCAGGTTTCGTCAGAGCAGCAGCGAGGTTACAGTAATGTCAGGATGTATATGACTTCCCGGTGTGTCTCCGCGGCCTGTGTGGACCATTTGTCAGGATATGGAACTGGACAGGAAGGAGGTGAGGTAGCCGCTGAGGAAACACCACAAACAGGAACTCAGAGCGGGTCATGTGCGAGTCCCAGTTCACTGTAAAATTTCAATGAGATCGCAGTTTAAGCGCATAAAGAAGCTTTATGTCATGTTTACTGGTTTTTTTACTTCCTTTTTCTCCAGTGTTCTGTGTTCCTCTATGTATACACAGCAAATTTAAAGCACATTAGAGGAACTTAAAAATGGGGAAGAAGCTAAAAGACACTAGAAGCACTGGAATGATTCGTATAAGATAGTTCACTTTTAATGTTGATTAAATCTTCCACTCGGTGCTCCATCATTGTGAAACAGAAGTCTACAGTCCTTCCTTCTTAATTTATTGTTTTCTGAAAAAACTAATTAACCAATTTGTACCCATTCCTTCAGAATAATCTATTAGAAAATGGATGAATTCACATGTTTGGACAATTTTTGTACAAGTAGATCTTTAAACCAACATTATGTCATGGATTTCAAACTAAATATTGGGATGTTGTAATATTGTTATGTTTTTTAATAACTGCGTATCTGTGTGTGTGGTCCGTTTTCTCAATAAAACTGAAATACATCTGGCCTGTAAAAACACCTGATTGATTCAGATTTCCATTTTCTAACCCTATAGGATGAGGATTTTCATAGACAAATCAGATTTTCCTAAAACGAGAAAAACATCAGGTGCAATTCTAATTAGGTGTCATTCATTAATAAGGTTTCTGCATTCATCTGAATTTCGTAGTAATAAGAGCCACAAAAATCCAGCAGCTATTGATCAAAAGCCTGCTTTGCTTCCCAAACCCTCAAGATTAAGACGACAAGAGAGAAAGAAGATGGAGCGACTCCTTATCCTGTTTTTATTGACGTGTTTAGACTAGAAAAACTAAAGAAAACAATGAACTGTATTTAATTTTGATGAAAAGTACTAAGTAATAGTTTTGGTGATGGTATTTGTTGGTATTACCATGAATGCGCTGCTGAGTTTCACAAAATATTGCAGTTGCTCTTTTACATCTGTTATGATTTCATTCTTTTTTTTAAAACTTTAATTCCCACGTTTCTGGTGGAAACTTTCCTCTCTTTGACCAAAACCCTCTCCTCCAGTTTTGGCCGCTTTGAAGCTGCAAGAATTTTTGCTGATATTTTTCTTACTTGTGGACATTTGTTATGACGCGTAACCATGGCAACAAGATCGTTTACAACCCGAGCAGCTGATTAACGTCACACAAGCTGAGATAATACCTCAGCAGCAAACCACAAATCCCAGAAGAGATTATAAATAAGGAGGCACTGTGGGTTTCAGAGCAGGAACAAACAGAACAAAGAGAGAAGGAGGACGTTCAAACCGTCTCTTTTTGTATAGATCAACAACGTTAGCTTGCTAGCTAACAAGCTGGAATATGTGGACCCTTTAGAGATTGGTATGCAAGGAAGGATTATTTATAAACGAAGAACATTATTGAAAATTCTGAGCATCCTCCTCATCTCACTGTTATTACAACAACAGAATGTCTTCAGAGTCGTCTTTTGTGTTGCAGTAACACTGACTGCTACAGGAGATCATCCCTGCCCACCATGTACAACAAATCTTTGAAGAAACTTTTATAATATGAGTTATGACAGCATTTGATTTACTTTTGTTAGTAATAAAGCATGTTTTTATATTTGAATTCTAAATTTGAATAAGAAAAATTTATATCAGCTTTTCTGAAATTGCTTTAATGTTATTAGATTGCTTGCTGTTCCTAGAGGCTGTTGTGTTCTGTTTTCATCATGTATATCAGTTTGGACTGCCATGTTGCTGAGATGTGCTTTACAAGTTGACTTGACTTGATAGTTTTCAATCTCAGCTTTTTATTTTTAATAACCATACAGTATTTTTATACTTAACCTTACTTTACTGTCTCTTTTTTTATCATTTAATGCTTTTGTTGTCATTTTTTCTTTGTGTGAGTCTGCAAGTCCCTGTTTACGACGCCTGATTTTAGCCACTGTGGTACAATAATGGATACCTGAGGACATGTTTGGCAGGACATTCGTTTATATGAATCAGGATTTTTGGAGCAGAGTCACATCAAAACATTAAGTAAAGCCATATATTAGGAGTAGGATTTAGAACCACCGTTTAATGCATTATTCACAATGCAAGGGTCGGGTTTAGTTGTTCTAAATTAACTTAACCATGTTCTTTGATTCCCTTGTTAGGAGATCAGTGCACTCTCAAATACTATCGCTCCATTACAGGCAAACCCATAACCGGAGCCAAACATTTCTTTTTAATCAAATGAGTAATTTCCTAAGAAAGGTTTCCCTTTGCTATAAACTCTGGTCGCTGGAACGCAGTGATCCAGTAAAATCCTGCATGTGTTTCCCACACACTCAGCTCCAAACCAGGCAGCAGCGACCACATCTTTCATTTTTCCACTCTCGTCACCCCACTCCCCCCCCTCGTACCGTTGCTGGACTCCGGTTGCCGTGGAAATGCAGAGTTTAACCATCATTATTTCAGCCCTGCGGTCTCACTGCAGCTGCTTGTAATAAAACGTGATCCTGAAGTGTGATGCCATGTTTGAACTGGGTCAAAACATGGAGTGGGACTGTGGACCGTATTCACAAACGTACACCGATAGTTTTTACTTAGTATTTTAAAACGTATTGGAAAAATATCATTTAAAGTTTTTTCCTTAAATCTTCAGGTCTGTCGTTTAAATTAATGATGTTCTATTTTGCAATTAATTCTGTAGAAAATGCTTTAAAGTGTCATTTTTTTAAATGCATGAGACCTTTTATATGCTCAGCTTTTAAATCAGTTGTATCTTGAAAACATAACCATTTTATTATAAAATATAGTTTGTCTCAAATCTGAATATACTGCTCTTCAATAATCCCTTTATAATTGATTTTATTCCTTTTTCCTTCTTTAAAATGTAGTAAGAACGGACCTTTTACTTATTTACCCATACACTAATGCTCAAATGCTTGAATCTTTTGACCAAGACTGTTAAAAGTCCTTTCTATGACATTAAATGTGCCTAAATGCATCTTCTATCCTGTAGGTGATGGTCCCACAGCTGTTAAACTTAGTTGAAATGCAATGTTTACAACCCCAAAGCTGTTATAATGAGCTGTTTATCTAGAATCATGCAGTTTTTTCCAAAACCCTGATGCCAGGCGAACTGTCTAATTTGGAAAGTCGCAACATTTAAATATTTTATCTAGTTTGGGGGGAATAATTAAATCTAAGGAATTTAAAACTGGCACATTTTTCTTTTTTTTTTCTGCAGTATGATCTTTGTTACTGCCTACTCTCTCCAGTATGTTCACTGTTATGACAAAACTTTCTCAACACACACAAACACACACACACACACACACACACACACACACACACACACACACACACACACACACACACACACACACACACACACACACACACACACACACACACAGAGAGAGATGCAGAGAGATTTGAGGAGAAAACAGCAGATTTATTCAGCCGCCATGAGACAATTATTACATAAGTAGAATAAAGCCAGTCTGCGGTTCTGTTCCTGCCATGTGGGAACAGGTTACATATACAACCCAAATTGCAAATACGAACATTTACTATCAGTCACACATGACTCCCATGATCATAAAGCAACATATACATCAGCGTGCAATGGAAATTTGATCCTGAAATTGGAAACAAAAATCTTATCATATTAAAAATATTCTGCCGTTAAGATGAATTTCTTTTTTTAAATAGGTTTTTTTGTCTGTTTCATGTTTGTTGTGCTTAGAAAAACAGTCGAGCTAAACTGACTATGCTTCACACTTAACTGGTGAGATTTAAAACCCGTTTCTATATCTTGGGCTTTATTCTAACTCTTAAAGCCAGTTGCAAAAAAAACAAGACGATTTAAGTGTGGAGAATGTCACTGGAACAAGATCTAATGAACGCCGGATAAAAAGTGCCACAAAGCCGAGCTTTCAAATAAAACAAAACGAAAAGAAAAGTTTCGATTTTTGAAAATGCATTAAACAAAAAGGGGAAAAAAATTAATTGGACATCTCGTAATTGGACGTCAAATCATTCAAGAATTACCTTTAGTTGATTTTCAATTTTTTTTTTCCAAGCATTTAAACTGTTTTTTTAATCTTGTGTTTGGACAGTAGGACCCATAGAGGTTCTGAGCTTTGTTCTCAATTCTTTACAGATGTTACATGTGTACATAACAATGATATGTAAGATATTCTGGCAATTATACAACATAATTACTATCTTACGAAACCACAGAAAACAGAGGAATAGTTGGATAAGGATGACGGAAGAGATAAGAATCACATTTCTGCTCCTGCTTTAAGGTGAGTTTGAAGGGGAAAGTGTTTTCCAGTCTTGTCGGACTGCAAGCATAGATGGGAATCAAACAGGAAGAGGAAAAGGAAGGGAGAAACTGTGGTCAAGATAAACAAAAGAAACTACTCTTCGGCAGCGAGAGAACAGGTTGCATTTTCCACGAATTGAAAGAGAGATGAAGAAGGGGTCAAAAGGTCAACATAAATGTGAAAACTTTTCATCCATTTGTTTTCTCCAGACTGAGCGAGGATGGGAAAAATTGTTCAAGCACACATGTGGCATCCAAATGCGGCAATCATAAACGTTCTGTTCTGTTACACAGAAGCCAAAAGTATTTCAACTATTTATTGCATCAAGCGTCTGAGCTATGAATTAGAGCTGTAAACCTTATAAATGTCTATAAATGTAGGCTTCAAGACTTGAAACATGCAGTTTTGGGGTTTTTAGGAGAGTCATTAAAAAAATAAAAAAATAAAAAATTAGAAACCATTTCTAAACTCCCACAGTGAGAGGAGTCTTCTGAAGGTATCATGACCAGAAGCTGCATCTCAGATTTTCCCTAGAACAGAAAATCACCCTCTTTAGTGTCTACCGCGGGAAGGAAGCGGACAGTCGCCATGACTACGGCGGAGACGGGGAGGAACACCGTGACTCAGAGGTTTCTAAGCAGACCTGGGATTTTCCCCAGGTGAGTTTGTCCAAGTGTTCATTACGTTTGTCTACTCCTGCATTTAGTTTACCTTTGGTTACAGATTTTACTCTAAAATTGAAAAAGTTAGAAACATCAATACATAAATCTACCCAAGCTGCTGTTAATTTTGTGGTTTTCTAACCACCTGTCGCAGCGACCTGTACCACAGTACTTACAGTATAGCGTTCAAACAAACATCAATACTAAGTTTCCAATAGCTTTCAGCTGTGCTATCACAAGATGGTGTTGAATTCAAAGCCGTCAAAAAATGTAATAGTAAAGAGTTCTGACTTGAGCACATGGATGAGCTCATGTATTTAAGATTATGAGGAATCTTTGTCATGTAATAAATTAGAACTTTTGAGAAAAACATTAAACTATAGGCAGATCGCTACAACATTAAGCATGTAAATTATATTGGGACTGGATCAAATCAAACAGGCTTATCTGGTGCTATGAGAATATAATTGTGGACTCTCATCACTGTTTTTGTGTTTTAATGAGCTCTACACCCTGACCTAAATTACTCAAAGAAACAATAGCAGTGCTAATACTTTAATTGTATTGTAGATGAAAACACAGGAAATACATTATATTTATAACAACCTTTTTTAAACAATGGGCTAATTAAGGCATTCATTAAAAACTGTTCAAATCTGTTCAATCAGATGAACCTCAGCCAAAAAAGGAGAGGAAATCAAAAGAAAAAAACATCTCAAGTAATTTGGTTCTCAAACTATGTAACTTTTAAGTGTTAGATGAAGGTATTTTTAACAACTTGTGAAGCTCAACATGAGTCAAAACGGTCTAAAGGCAAATCAGGTACTGCATCAGTTGGAGGCTCAATTTAATTCAAGGAATCAGCCTTCTTTAACTGGTTTGTTTTGTTTTGTTTCACAAACATTAACATTAATCTATAAAAAAAATCAGCTAAATGATTTTAATGATTTTAATTGGAATTCAAAATAAGGAAACGTTATGGGTTTTATGCTTTTCTCCTGTTTTACAATGACACCAACAAAAATCTTTTAATAAAGTTTAGTCCACCACTTTAAAAGCATTAGCCAGACAGGCTCTTATGGTACTACTTTTCCAGCTTCATTTAATAGCTGTGCTTTATGATGTTTGCTGTTTAAAATACTCAAACACTTCTAATAAATCTGTTCTAAGTTATGTCCATTTTTTGGTAGCAGCTAGCAGAACAAGCTTTTTTGCAAACAGGAAGGATAACAGATTTGGTTTAGGTTGTACTTATCTTTTGTTCCTGCCATACTTTATAATTCCTGAGGGATATTTACAAGTCTAACAGTGTAAAAGCAGCTGTTTATTCAGTTTCAAACCAATTTTCCAACTTATCGTAACAGTCAACTATATTCCTCAATTCTCATGCTAAAGCGGGAGAATCAACATCAGTTTTTTAATTTTTATTTCCCTTTATAAAAAAACACAACAGCTTTATAAAAGTACAATACTAATAGATGTTTATTAAGCATTTTAACAATTCCAACCCTTTAAATGTTGTTTACAACGGTTTTGAACCACCAACCTTGTAAAACGGCTAGCCGTAGGGCATTGCTTTAGCTAGCTTCAACATTCATAACTTTAAAGTAATACTTTTTAAACCAAAATGGAAATGATGCAAATGTTCTAAAAGTTTATTACTTTTCTGCCTGGCATGTTTGGACCCAAACTGATAAATTACAAGGTTTCTGATTTACAACAAAATCTGGGTTTTTACTCCTGGTAATTATGTGAATGTTGAATAAAAACTTGGCATAAACATCAGTGGACATATATGTATATTTTTCCTCTTCTAAGTGTCTTTATGGTGTCCTAATGAACCATTGACACACTTGGATTTTGATGTAGGCATTAAATATAAAAGATAAGAACAAAATAAAGAATTTACATTCAAAATGTTCTTTTTTTTAAATCATTTAAAAATACTTGTTTCAAAGGGACTGTACAGTTTTATTTGGCACTGCACAAGATTTATTTCTTACAAAGTGCTAGAATTAATCTCTCCGATTAACCAAAAAGCCAATAACGTGAAACATTTTTTATTCACTTTGCTCCTACAAAAATGAATCATCTGAAGTAAATATAATAGCTAAAAGTGTTTGAAAAAAATATTTTCAGTTTTACAATATCTTAAAGGGTTTAAAATTGTTTTCTCAAGACACGTAATACAGAACCTTACAAAAATTAAAATGTTTAAAGAAAAAGAAAAACAAGTAAAACAAGAATCATACATGGGAGAGATACCAAAGAAAACAAGCAGAATAAACTCTACCAATATCACACAGTAAATCCCCAAAAAACAGCATAAAATTACAAACATAGATTTTTCTTTTAGGTCAAGCACTTACAATATAAAGCAGTCAAACTCTAAATCCTCTACCAGACGCAGCATGAAATGTATTAAAATACTAGAAATATCTTAAACAGTGAGCCATTTTCATGTCGAGCCATGGGTGGTTTCAACAACTTTTTAGAGTAAAACTAAGATTAAAAAAAAGAACTTGCAGACATGTGGGTTGTTTATATTTAAACTGGAAAAACTATGACACACACATTCATGTCCGTGCTTCTTTTTTCCCTGTATAGGACCTCTGATGACGTAATGCAGTCTCATGACCTCAAACCTGCATCTCAAAAAAAAAAAAAGGAGGCCAAAGACTTACCATAAATGTCCACAAATAAAATCACTGAAGTTCCCCACGAAGTTCAGATATATAAAACCATTAGAAATAAAAATAAATCACACACACACTCCTCCGCCTAAACACACACACTCCAGTCCAGTGTAGTAAAGATTCAAGGGACTTTCCTGTCTTCTCAAAACAACAGTCTGTGGCAGCAAGGATAACCAAACTGAAAAACCAATGATGCTGTGATAAAGTTACACAGTAGGGGGGGGGAAATACAAAAACAAACAAACACAGATTCAAAATACTAAAGTCTTTGCAGAATTAAATATTAAGATTCATCAGCAAGTTAAACGGGGTTCTTATTTTCCTGTTTTGAAATTTCCATTTGTAAAGGAGTTAAGGATTCCCAGTAGTTCCAACTCTCTGCTTTAATACTGATGGGAGAAACCTCAAAGAAGAACAACCTGCGTACTTTGCGTACTTTATAACTAAAGTGTAATTATTAAGTCTTTTTAGGAACATTTGCTGTGAAAAATAGAAGTAAAAAAAAAGATCTCTTAAGACCAGATTTAAAAAACAAGATTTTTTGGCGTAAACATTCTGAAATGAAGGTCGCAAGTGTGAAACCGATGCTCGGTGGCACTTCAGCAGGATGGCGGGGTTGGGAAAAGCCATCAGCTGGATGTTGGAGAACAGGCTCAGAGGTTCGGGGTGCGGAGGAGGTCAGTCAGCTGATCAGTCAATTTAATACAATCCTGGAACATGCAAAGAAAGAGAGAAATTGAGATTTCAAACAAAGTCCTTTAAATTATTGTCAGCAGGTGGAAGAGTTGATTACTTTAGAATCATAATTTAAGGCTCCATTACTCATCAACCTTTGTTAATACAGGATAAACAAGTTAAGCAAGGATGGAATAAACATCTCTAATAACCAAACTGTGGGTTTGTATAGAAAACTAGCATATTTTACAACAAAAAAGCAAACATCCCTGTTTGAATTTACATTCCAAAATGCATTCTAAATTCAATTTTGGGGAATGTAAATGAGATCTAAAATCGCCCACAGACCTCTGGGATAATAATCAAATATGCTGAAAAGATTGAAGCTGAAACAGAGTCAAAACTACCGAACCAGTATTGAACCCTAAGGTTTAAATGTGACAAAACCTGCAGCATTATTTGAGGTTTTCACACAGACAGTGAGTAACATAAACGTACAACACAGAATAAGAAGTCAGTGACAAACAGCGACTTTTGTGAGCTTACCGGCTATAAGAGGCTGTTCCTGCCGTTCATGTTGGGGCCTTTAGACCTCATTTGCTCCTGAACAGACCCTGACTGTAAAACAAGAAGGATCTAGTCATATATAAACACAAGCCAGACCAGCTTCACAAGAGCATACTATAAAAATGAGAAAACCTATTAAGATACATGATAAAACTACTGATTTATTGTTCTGTAAAATAAAAAGTCTCCAAGAAAAACATACCGTACTTCAACACTTTAAGGACCAAACAAACACATTGACACAACACATTTTTAAAGCTAAGGATGATTATGGTTTCCTTAAATAAAAGCTGGAATATTTATAAGAAAAATGTATTCATTTCATTATTGAATTATTATAAATAATAATAATATCCAGAGTTAATTAAAGTAATATATTAGCAAATATTTTTAAAATGACTAACATTTTTTGTAAAGAATATATCAGTGAGTTATTTAAAAACATATAACTTCACATTACACTTAGGTTAAAAGATGTTTTTGCTGTATATTTGAAAATGTAGTTTTCAAGTATGCAGTTTTTCTTTTAATCTACTTTTATCCTATTTATAAAATGAAATATCTGCATAGTTAATTAGTTATCAATCATTTAATGCATAAATCATGGATTTCTTCATTAAACCTTTTATTCATAGAGAGGATGGAACTGTCATGATGGTCTTTCCTATACACACTTTTTGATGCTCGTTAGACTTAACAGAGAAAGAGAAAAAAGGAAGCAAGAGGAAGCAGAGCGCTGATCTCATCATGAGGAAAGAAACCACGCTGACTCAGGCCAGACTGGGAACCTGGAGTCTAGTGTTGACATCACAGCGCTTTGTGCATCATACTGTCAATTGTGAACCCTTTTATTCAAGTTAATACAAGTTAAAGTCTTATATCTTCATAGTTTTGTCGGTCAAATGTCACTTTTTTTCTGTTGAAATGTGGAAGTATTGTGTTACACAATGATAGATATTTATCACTGTTAGACAAGTAGTTAAGTGTTTTGCAACTTTAAGTTGGGCTTACATCTTATAAATTAACTGATGGACCCAAAAATAAAAAAGAAATTGTATTGATCTCTTTTCAACATGAATTACATGCTGGAAAAAACCCTAAACCAACTTAAGCTTAAGTGGTTTATGAGCTAATCAAGCTAAAAACTTAATAACTTTGTAACCCAAAGACAGAGAAACTCAGAGAGGATTTCTGGGCTGGTCCAGAAAGACCTCGGTGACTGCCGGAGTGGATGCAGATTTTCACATACCAGATGTGAGACACAAAAAAAAAAGCCAAAGTAGAAGCAGGAAGGATGCGGCACTACAAGACACTTCCTGACACCCACGCACACAGAGCCCTCTGTCCTCGGGCTGGACTGAAGCCTGGTCATGTCTATCTGCTACATAGCTTTGCTTTCTAGAGTAACTAACATAAAGGGGGACACTTCTCTTGTGTTTCATCTTACCGGCTGCAGACCATCTCCCATCTCCCCGGAGCCGATGTGCGTGAGATGGATGAAGTTTGTCGGCTCTCCGATCATGCTGCGGTCGATCTTCCTCCTCTTCTTCTTCTACAAAAGGAATAGAAAAAGATTTTTCAACTTGATGCAGAGAGAAAGGATGCGGTGAAAAGAGGTTGTTGCTGAAATTTGACAGTTGGACCGTTAAAATTAGGATAATAGGCTTTAAACACAAAGCACCTGGTTAAAAGGAAACGGACTATGTGGCCAGATGATGCACCTGTGCCATAGCCTGTCGCGCTAGACCTTCTTTTCTCCCTGCGTTCGTTCAATTTCAGGTAAACCATCATCATGATTCCATAATCTGACTATTCTGGTGTCGAAATCCTTGAAGATCCTTATGCGAGTCTTTCGTTACTCCGATGGTCTGTTTCCGATGTGTCTCCACACGTCCACATACTCTCCGTCTCAAATCACCCCACTGAATCATGTAGGAACAAAAAAAAAATGACACAACAGAAGGAGAAGGAAAAACACCAGAGGAACCAGCAGGCTGGGCCTTAATAATAAAACAGGAACAGCACACGGTTCAAAACGGTGATTACAATAAGGCTTTATATCAGAAACTTCAACCAAGACCTGAAATTACAAGTTTCCTCAGAGTTCAGCTCCTCCTGGTGCATTCAGGGACACTAAGATCTCTGGGAATCAGCCAATAAAACCCCTCATTAAAACATAGTTTGGCTCGTGAAGTCCAGCAAAAACCCCGCTGTGTGGAAACACATCCAAGCCACAATCAAAACCATTTAGATGTGATTTAAGAGGCTTATTCCCGGGATTATTTGGAGCCATTATGTAACACGGCAGCAATAGAAGTGATGGTTCAACATAAAGCGACAAGCCTGAAGTGCAGGAGTGAGACGACCTGCAGTTTCTGGAATGATTTTCAGAAGATTAATTTTTTTCAAATAATCCAAGACAAACTGAATGCAAACTGATGTATGGCCGTTATAAAAGAGATCTAAAAAGATAAATGTCCACTTACCAAAAAATGTGAGGAACTCACTGAATAAATGCATAAGATCGTTCAAGGGTGTACAACCTGTGATAAGACTGCCTTCTGAAGAATTTGGTGGTAAAGTCACCATTAATTGTTAAATTAACTTGAAGAAAGTAGTTAATTATTAAATAGTCCACAAGAAAACACAAAAAGCATGGAAAAAAAGAGTCTTGATTGGACTTTTTTAAAGTATTTTCAATGCCACAAGCCTTCATATTCTATATAGTTATAAAGCAACGAGGTGGAAACGGCTTTACACACAGAAGCACATCGATTAGAGGTTTTAAAATTGGTAAATGTAGATACTGTATGCATTTAGAGACGATTTTTGACACAGTATATATTTCTCTATAGGGTAAATCTAAAGAGTCTACAAAGTCTAAAAACCTCTAATATGAGTAAAAAAAAAAACAGGACTCTTTTGCCCAGGCACCAGCTTCCTAAAAGTTCGCTTTGAAGCAAGCTTTTTTCTAATCACCCTAAAATTTTATGTGGTTTTAAACTTTATTTAGATGAGATTTTTTTGTAAATTTGCATATGTACAAGAAACTGCAATTTCTTTCTTTTAACCCGGCCTTGAGTGACGAGCATGCCGAGAAAAGCAGGTTAAGGAGGACAGACTTGTTAAGACGACCCCCATCATAACTGCTCCTAAAATATAATGACATAATAATATTACACACATGTTTTAAAAGTCGCCTTCTACAAGTGAATATTTCTGTGCGATGGTCAGACTGCACACACCGCGGCAGCATGTCGGCATCCTACGTTCGACAAACTGGGAGTGACTCACCGCCTGGCCTACACGCATCCTCCTCCGCAGCTACAGCTGCCGTCATGGCAACAGCAATAAAAAAAAAGCAACTGGGCAGCGCTGATGGACAAACTGGAAGGAATCTGAACCGGGTTCGGGTGTTTGTAGAAGCACTGCGGTTACAAATTCTGATAAGGGAGCCCAACTTTTGTCAACAAATTACACAAACTCTCCTTACTTTGTTCCGTGGAGGTTTCAGCTGAGCTCTCTGTTTTGGATTTACTTGTGGTGATTTAGGAAAACTTTGGGACTGCTCACACAGCTACAACCCTGCCAAGCTTTAATGGCAGCCGTATGCTTTAAGATATAAGAAATTGAGGCTTAATCTAATCCTGGAGCTGTTTATGTTTCGCAATGCTGAGACTGCTACAATTACTGAATCAACCAGAGGAGGAGGAGGAGGAGGAGGAGGAGGGGAAAAACAAAACAACTCTCCTGGCAACCTTTGTGCTGGGCCGATAAACAGCCCTGTCGTTTTCATCCCAAATATCATCATGTAATCTGAGTCACCAACAGCGAAGGAACAAGGGCTGGAGTTTCAAAATAAAGGTACGTCACAGAAGACGCAGCTGATCCTGGTGCGATGTTATGTTTTAACGCGATAAGCTTTTCCCAGACCTCCACCAGACGACCCGTAACTTCCATTAAAGGCCCCTTCTTTGTCTCGAATGGCTTGGAGGACATTATTATTATTATTACCCTAGTATGAGTCTAGCCAATTTTACACACTTCAGAAAGAAAAGGAAAAAATGACTAACAGGAAATGCGAGAGATTTAGGAATCAATGCAAAAGAAAAACGTACTTTAAAAAGTTAAATAAACAGAAAGCATTAGTACAGACAATGAAAAATAATACTTAAAGGAAAAGACGTACACAAAAGATGACTGATAAACAAAATGAAACAGAAAGATGACATAAGACTAAAAGAAAGCATAGTTTGAAAGGTGGGGAACTTTTTCAAATATGTTTAAGCATCCCAACAAGTCAGGTTTAGAGGAGTCTGTCGTGTTTTGGCTGCTTCATGGTGTGAATGTTTAACTGTGTTCGATTAACGATTAATGGCCGTTTCTAATTTTTTGTGGGGATGCACATTTTTCTCCGGCATTAGCCCTCCTTTGGCCTCTTGGCCGTTGCACGTCCAAACACACCATCTTCTATGGCTGACAACTGCTGGCTCACACTCACATACGTATGTTTGGCCTCCACCGTTCTCCACCTGGCGTCTCTCATCATTTGTACTACGTGCATCAAAGCGATCGGCAGACCTATAAGCTCTTGCTGACTGCCTCTCTGCTTACCCACAGCTAGCATCATTCTAAAACACACCGTAAGACAGAGATTAGATAAGGATAACAATAGGACAATAACGAGCAACTTAGGCTATTATCATTTTATATCCAGAGAAAGTTTATATATGTTTTGTCAGTAAATGCTATTCCTATCTTCTGGGCATCTACATCTACTGTCACACACTTTGCACATCATCAGAACCCTAATGCCTCTCGGATTTGTAAACAAAGATCCCAACGCAGCACATGGGTTTGGATCATGGCCTCGACAACAAATCCTTATTTCCTCCATACTAAACTGAAACTTCATGTTGGTGTTACGCTGATGCATCACCACTGATCAGCCGTCGGAGTAAGACTCATGTGTTTCTGACCATCTGTTTGTTTCTATGGATCTACCACATACCTCCTTCCTTTATGTCAACCGACATATAATTTTCAGCTAATAAACAATATGAACTCTGGTCAAATCGCAGATTACCTCCAATCTAAACAATACCATCTGTCTACAATACCACGCCTCCTAAATGAGGCTGTAGAGTTATACAAAAAGAATTTGATCCAGCCTTGTAGATCTTCCCGCTCCCATCAAAACCTGTTCTATAAACTTATGTCGTTCCACAAAATGATGACGGTTGGATGTGTTCTGCTCAACCATCTGTTGGGCAATGAAAGTTTCAGTCCGGTTTCCAGACTGCACATAGCACTGAAACAGCTCTCATCAGGCCCGCTAACGACTCGCTGATGGTATAAGATACAGGATTTCCTTCTCTTCTCATTCAGCTTGATGTAGACTCTGACAAATTAAACAGCATGACACTGTGTTCAAGTGACTCCTGTATTCAAGTGAATCCAAAAAAGAGGCTGTTTTTTTTGTGAAGAAGCTACTTCCAGAAATCATAGTTACTTGTGGGATTCCTCAAGGATCTGTCTTCAGTCCCTCTTTTTTTGTCCTTAACATGCTGCACACCCTTACTTTAAAACAGACCCACATTTTTATTCTGCCGCATGATCTACTTCCTCTCCATCACCTCCGCTCACTCTCTGCTCAAAAGAGATAAAAACATTGATTGCCCTGAACTTCCTTTTGAAAATTAAAAGTTAAAAAAACAAAAAAAGGAAGCTTTTCTTTTGGGCACTCCACTTCAGTTGGCCATAAGTTGCAGTCTGCTCTTTTATCTCCAATCTTATTTCTCCTTTGACTCTTGTCATGATTAGACATCTGCAATTTCTAAAACATAAAAACCTGCAAAAGCTTTCTCTTTTTATTAGGAGTCAAATGAAATAAATAGAACTCAAATACCTGGCTCTTTGCCTACCAGTGAGGACATGCTGGTTAATGATTTTATTTTCATTCATACCAATTTGAGATGTTTATTGTTACTTTGTTTCATTATTTTTGTAAAACTGGAGCAGCTGCAGTTTTACAGTCCAGATCCTCAAAGAGAAATTCTTTTTTTTTTACCTCCAGAGTGAAGTCACGGCTGTGTGTGTTTGTTAAAGGTGTATTGTTGCGACGGTACAATGGAACAAACAGAAAGCTCTAAAAATACAGGCGGAGGAAGGAGGGCGGAGGTCTCTGGAGAGCAACAGCCCTGAGCAGAACTTCCTCCCAGGAGCGGGAGTGTAAGTCATGTCTGTCGACTGCATTAAATCTGCACATGAAGGTCCATGTGGTGTGGGTTTGCTCCCACAGTGCCAGAGATCTGCTTCGACTCGATTTAGTTAGTTAAACATCACAGTTTAGGTAAGACAGTTGTACATGCTCACCACAGGCGTAGTTGTTATGTTAGGTTGGGGTCTGGTTTCCGATGTGTCTCTACACGTCCACATACTCTTTATTAACCAGGATTAAATACTTGTTCAAAATAAAACTTATTTGATTAAAAAAATGAATAAAAATATTACATTTATTGTAAATTACAATGTGTTTGCTCTACAGTGGAGTAGTTGGCTGCACTGTTGCCTTGCAGTAACAAAGTCCTATAGGTTTGAATCCCAGCCTGAGATCCAGCTCCATGGTGTTTGTAAAATTATCTCCTTGTGCATTTCAGAATCAGAATCAGAATCAGGCTTTATTGGCCAAGTATGCTCGCACATACAAGGAATTTTGGTTTCATAGATGCTTGCAGTGCACGAAAAATACAGTAAAGGCACGAAAAATACAGTAAAGAAACATTTGTAACATGTAGCATGGATAATTTATATATTTTTTTTTAAAGTGCAGTTTTGTGCAGTATAAAAACTATAAAAGTAATAAAAATATATAAATGAAATGTTCAATTGTTCTAGCCTGGTCGTACGGGTCTTCATGTGGCTGAAGCGTCGGCCTGATGGAAGGCACCGAAACAGGTGACGGCCAGGGTGAAACGGGTCGGTGATGATTTTCTCTGCACGCTTCCTGGGGGCAGCTTTACACCGATGGTCCTCTCTGCAGACTTGATAATGCGCTGCAGTCTCTTGGTGTCGTGTTTTGTGATAGCACTGCCCCACACTGTGATGGATGTGGTGATGATGGACTCTATGG